>CAIIXF020000006.1:37240847-37527249 GCA_903813345.2 Owenia fusiformis | reverse complement strand
AAATAGCTGTGCAAATTAAAATATGTCCAGTAAAATAAAATGTTATCTGTCCAATACAAGAAAAGATATTTCACTTTTTGTGATTTTATAAAATGGGGTCTATACTATTACATCACTAGCTTGTTGCTATGGCAACACATTTTGAACAAATAACTGTTATTTTCAAAAAAAACATATTAAGTTTTTTTTCATCGAATGCCTGCTTCATGCATTGAATTTTTAAGGTGCTCCACAGAACCAAGTCTCGATGTTGCCATGGCAACCAAAAGCTCACTTCCTTATAAGGAATTATATTTATATTGATGCATACTCAAGATGTATTTATATGGAACATATGCTGAAGGTTTCATGAATAAATCTGTAAAAATAAAAAGATTAGAGCAAAAAGAGATGAACTTTTCAAATGCCCCTCGTACATACATATATATTTTAACGTAATCAAAACAACAGTTGCCTGTCGTCCCATAAATCATTATCTATGATATGTTCATCATATTCATTCTGATGAACTGTGTATTGAATGTCTCCCTGTTCTCCACAATCTGCTCTAGGCTCACCAAGAGCATCACATAGCTTCATCCAAACGACAGCTCGTCTATCTGCATTATCATTCCACTCAAGGTACACCTTGGTATCAAGAAGTGACTGCAATGTAAGAGTTATAAGTTCTTTCGGCAGGACATTTATTGGTTCTTTGAGAATAATAACTAAGCAGTCGTGCCTTCTATTGGCTAATTCTCCTCCTGCAATATTTAGTTCATAAGTGCACCACTTGCTTCGCAGAAAGTTCTGTGTTATGATTAGAATAACTTTGTTGCTACGGTTGATGGCATCAACAATAATATCAGAGATGTAAGCCCCTGGTCTAAAATGACGATCATCGATACATATGTTGTAGTGGTAAAAATCCGCAAGGGTTGCGTACAGTGTATTCATCCCCCATGTTTTATCGAGCGAACTGTAGCTTATGAAAGCATCGAAATCATATTTACCCTTCTCTTTGTTGTGTTGCCTCAAGGCAGCGCGTAGCTGAAGGTATAAATACTGTACTTTGTATCTTCTTTTGTATACAAGAGTCAGTATACATCCAAACAAGAGCAGAGCTACACATGGTATCGTCCCAGCCAATATCACTGTTTTCCAACAGAAGAATTTGGTTAGATGTGTCCATGTACAAGATAAAGCACTACGGAGTACACGTACATACATTTCTTCATAATACCATTTAGACAGTGGAATATATGACCACATTAGTAGCCAGTGTGAAATCTGACATAATTGTATCGCCCCTTAAAACATTTCCCATAATTTCATCATTCAGAGGCACTGTGTTTTAAATGTCTCCCTGTTCTTCACATTGTGGTCTAGTACACAAAGGGCATCACATAGCTTTCTCTACATTTATTGGTTCTTTGTTCGATGTGATTTATGAGATGGTTATCATAACAATAGTGGTCTATCGCCCCTTAAAACATCTTCAGTCAATTCTTCATTTTGGGACATTGTGTTCTGAATATCTCCCTCCTCTGTGTGTTCTGGTCTTGGATCACCCTGGGCATCACATAGCTTTCTCCAGAAGACAGCTTGTTTGTTTGCATCATCACTCCACTTAAGGTACACCCTGGTATCAAGAAGTGATTGCAATGTAGGAGTAATAAGTTCTTTTGGCAGGACATTTATTGGTTCTTTAAGAATAAGAACTAAGCAGTCGTGCCCTCTATTGGCTAATTCTCCTCTTGCGATATTTAGTTATCAGAGATGTAAGCCCCTGGTCTAAAATAACGATCATCGATACATATGTTGTAGTGGTAAAAATCCGCAAGGGTTGCGTACAGTGTATTCATCCCCCATGTTTTATCGAGCGAACTGTACGATGTTCTTGCTGTGTTGTTGCATCCAGTTTATAAAGTCAAACGAGTTACATCCGCATATAAATGGGTTGCCGCGAACATCAACTTGAATTATCAGGCCCGCAAGATTGAAGTTCATTATTTGAAATGTTCAAGCTTGTCAAGTTCACCGCTGATTCAAGTGCAATATTGAACTGTCTAAGATTGTTTCAACTCAAATCTATACTTCTTAGTCGGTTAGAGTCCTTGAACATAATGTAGGGCATTTTCGTCATTTGATTATAAGACAAGTCTATATGTCGAAGTCTGGTACACTTTTTAAACATTTGAAATGTTTCATTAGATTTAAATTGACTCATATTCATGACATTATGTGCAATGTTCAATGTCCCAATCGATTCAAATGCTCCCTTTTTACATGATACTACAGATGGATTAAGATTACAACCCATGTTGTCTGCATGAAGCTCCTTAAGATTTACCAATCCCAACACAGGGCCTAAATTGTGTAAGCTTGTCATTCTTGAAAAGTTCAGTATTCTTATTGAATTGTTTCTGTGTATGTTTATTCCAAAAGATAAGCTATTTTCCGTAATTTACTTCCATTTGTAAACTGTTTGAGGATACGTCAAATTCTTCCAAATGCAGCAAGTATTCAATTAAGTATCTCCACATTGATGTCGACAACTCCAGAATTATAAATCTTGAATTCCTTAAGTAAATTAACTCTTCCTTTTCCAATAGTACTGGATTAAGAGAGATTTCATCAAACGTTAATTTTTGTACTTTTGAGTTTTCAAGTCCTTTAAATGTGTTTAATCAAGCTTTGAATATATGTCTGCCTATTCTATCATTTCTCTTGTCACCAGTGCCTCGCACAATAATTTCAGTTATGTTTGGCAGCAAGCTAAATACATACGGATCTAGTTTGTCAGCCAAGTATTTGTTTCCACCCATATCTAAAAACCGTAACTCATCCAATCCTTCAAATGTTACATTCTTTAAAACAGCAATATTATTATCGCGTAAATCAAGTGTCTTTAACTGTTTGTACAGCTTTCCAAGTTCGTTATCTTCCAGTTTCGGGATTCCACACCCGGCTAAATTTAGATGGATCATATCTTCTGGTAGATCCGTCGGCAAATTGTCCAGTTTAGTGTTTGAGCAATTTACTGATCTTTTCTCGTAGTTACACTTACATATTCTACAACCACTATATAATTCAGTGGTCTGTACTCTCTTGAGGATACCACAATGGAATGTTAAAGTGAAGCAGTGTAAAAGAACAAGATACGATCATGCTGTTTGATTTCAGTACTCGTGTTCTTACATATTACCAAACTATATGATTCATTTGTCAATGACAAGGACTTATTTTTACCATTTATAAGAGGAATATGTGCAGTTACCATAAAGTAATAATTCATTCATGAATCACACGATATTTTGTTCCATTTTGATAAGGATATTTGGGTGGAAATGAAATGTTAGAGAGATTTCCTCCATCTCGGGTTACTGCCACATAGATCAAAATGCAAACCATTCACTTCAACTACATCTTATTGTAAATCATATTGATAAGAAATTACGTCCAAGGAAAATGCTCTTCTTCAGAGGCTTTATATATTCATTTCATGTTGTATTTTCTGACTTTTTTCTATTTTATTTGTCATCCATCAACATTTTGCATTCCATCTTTCTTCATTGTTTTCCTATAAAAAGTGAAAACACGTACTTGTGAAATATTTATTTGATATCTTGAACTGATTTCGAGATATTAGTTTCCAAAAATAGGTAAATAAACACGTTTGAGGTATAAAGATGGTGGAACCTTTTCTCAGGACTCTGAATCTAAAATCACAATTGAATTGAATCTTAAATCACAATTGAAATCCGACTTCCGTTATTAAAGCTTCTATGACGTTTTGAAATCTTGAAAATCGATATGATAATGAACGCTCAATTGCCAATGTCAAAATCTAGGTCAAATGCACGTTCACCTTATTTTGCAATCCTTACATTTCATTTTTAATTAATAGTTTTCTTTAAAATGTAGCAAACAGATAGCTATGAATGCTGATGAATACTGATATCATCAGATTTTTTAATGGCATTAGTAAGAGGAACATTCAATAGTTATCCTAGCATTAAACGGAAATTGAATTTAGAGGAGCGGTCATGCACTTCTCCTGTCAAAGCTTCACCCTTGTTAACACAATAATCAATTTGATATAGACCAGGAACATAGACGGGAAAATACAAATCAAAGAGGTTTCCTTAATTTTAAGTGCAATGAGGACATCCTCTGTTAACAGTTATCAAAATTCAAATCGAGCATACCTTCCCTGTTATTTCAAAACATTTCCTTAAGACAATATAATATCCTCTTTCCTAAACAGTTATTGGACGGAAATAGGGTAATAGATAATGCTCCTGTGTGTATTTACAAATAAACGGAAAGAGATATTACTAACAAGGTAAACTGCGCGTAATGCCTATAGAACAGAAAGACTTTCATTTTTAACATCAAATATTGAATCATTTATTTAAATATATTTAAAACCAAGAGTATTGTTAAAAAGGTCCATGTGCAGTATGGCAAGTGATTTTAGACTGTCATATCTTTCACTATGAGTACTTTCTGGGTACTTTCTTTCAAGTGAAGTCCCCATGATGATACAAATATTAATCGAACAATCGAAACATTATAAATAGGGACCACAAATCAATATTTTTTCAAAACTTATTTGCTCGAAAGAGGATCTTCTTTTTCTGATTTTGATTGTATGAAAACATTATTCAACAAGGGGTCTAAAACATCTTTAAAAGTAGAACCTAAGAAGGTATCACATATATAAGTTTAATAATTAAATGTTTAATGTGTCTTATAAGACCAGTTTGGGCTAGCTATTCCGTACAATAGGTGACACGTTAATAAAATAAATAAATACAAAATATAACACGACGAAGAAGAATGTACACGAGGCAGTGACAACTGTAAACAGTGATTATTCCAACTGACAAATATGTATGCAACAATTGTGTGAAGTATTCGCGAATGCAAATAACGGCTATCGGCTATCAGATTTACCTACTATTTTCTTGGCAATTCATTTACAAATGAATAGTACCCAGCTGCCACTATTCCATTCATATTTAAATGAGTTGGTCATAAAATAGTAGGTTAATCCGCTAGCCGATAGCCGTTATTTGCATTCACGAATACAAGCTAAAGCGTTCAATAAGTTATAGGTGCCTACTGTGATTTCATATATGGTTAACATAGAACTAGCGTAAAACATAGAAGTACTGTACATAATTTGTTATTAGCAGAGAGATGAACGATTGTGCCATCTAATTGTTTGTACAATATTATCTCTATTACAAGTCGTTCTATCTGTACTATATTACTGCAAGCTTATAACAGTGTTGAAAGACAGCTTTATTTACAAGATGGCTCTATGTTGCAGAGAACATATACCTGGTATTTGTTAATAAAACATAAAATCGACATATTTTGGTAAAAGTCATTTAAATTCCTATACAGGGTGTGATATGTATGCACCCCTTTTTAAACTCATACATGTACCATTGTCACCCTATGTAATATATCATTTTGTTACTTATATAAAGTTACATAAGATTGCAAAGTTTCAGTATCAAGGGGTGTCCCAGAAAAAAAGATACAATGTATCAAAGTATGCGGGTAAATGGTAATTTGTAACATTTTTGGATCCAGTACCTGTTCACTTTTTCCGTTGCCCATTTTTAGTGATAAAGGTGGTACCATGATACCTGACCTCCCTATAAGCCACTGCATGAGCCCTGTCTATATATATTTGAGAATAACTGTCACAGAAATGTCGACAGAAGTCTGTCAAGATGACAACTGCTAGAAATGTACAATACAGAAACAAATTTTTTCCTAAATTGCCCTCATAATGACCGGAAGTTGCCCCTAAATGACCCCATACGCACAAATTTTGAGATGCAGCTCTGGATTATGAAGCTCTGTAATTTTATGTAACGTTCTACGAGGAACCAAATGATATATAACATGATAGGGTGGCAATGCCAGATATATTATTTTAGAGGGGGTGCATACATATGAAACACACTAGTGGTGTCAATTAACCGCTTGAGCATTAACCGGTTAACCATGGTTTTTACCGGTTAAAGTCGGTTAACCGGCGGGAAATTTGAACTGATAATTTCAAAAGAAATCTTCATCTTCGATCTTGAAAGTTGAAACAAATTGGAAAAATGATATATCGGCGTTTATTTTTTACGTTCGTCAAGCTTTACTCTATTCTATGTGAGTAAGCGCGGGAAAGCAATGTGGCAGGGATTAAAGTTGCTGATTGGATGTTTCTAAGGAATTATCGGACCTATCACATGTATGAGTAGCTCAAATGAAACTGACGCTTGAAAAACAAACAGATTAAAATGCAAAGTAAGCGCGGGAAAGCAATATGGCAGGGATTAAAGTTGCTGATTGGATGTTTGTAAGGAGTTATAGGACTTATGACATGTATGAGTAGCTTACGTGAAACTGACACCATAAAGCCAAACGGATTAGCATGCAAAATAAGCGCGGGAAATCACAGAATTATACACGGTCAACTAACCGCCCATAAAAACACAGACCGGTCAAGGCATTATCGGTGGTTAACCGGTTAACCGGTTAATACTTGACACCTCTAAAACACACTGTACCTGAATCAGATTTGATTATTATATATAAATGATTGATGAAATTGTTTATTACAGGGAGCAACTGAGAAATATGAGAGGCTTTTGATTTTTATTTGTTTTGATGATTATGGTGTTAGTCACCGGGTCTTTGGATGTACCCTTTTGTACTCTTTGCTTTGGTAAATTGGTATGATATTTTGCCCCTGTTGAGCTTTTGTATACCACTCTAACAATCATATTTTTACAGGCAGTTTATATACTTTTCCAATAGGAAGTCCCTTGTTTTACAAAGGGAATATTCTTAATTTCAAGAACAAATTATAATTTTATGGCATTTCACTTTAAGCCATTATAAAGATCTTACTGTAATATGCTGCTTTGCTTTCACACGGCATTTTTTAATGTGGATCACTGCTATGGCGTTAATGGTTGAGATGAAGAGATTGAAACCAGCCGTAATTTCCTCCTTATGACCATTGTGAAATATTGTTTTGTGGCCGTGGACTATAGCATCGGCTTAGCAGACCATCCGATACGCTTGTGAATTTCGTGATTGAATGTCTGTCCCACATCATTTGAGACTGCTTGGTTTTGTGTGAACACAACAGTGGTCGTCTCTAAAACTATGATTGATGTTAGGAGTATTGGCTATCAATTTTTATTCATTTTCCAACATGTATTTAATAACTTGAGTATACATAGCTAGGGTGGGGTATTGGACACTGTTTCTCTTTACATTATGGTTTGGAATAATGGGGGTTTGTTTTCTTTATGACTGGTGCTCTCTTAGATCTTCCTCCCGTAGTGTTATGTAACCATTTTTGTCACGTTCCCGTTGGTAATATGTAAAACTGTTTTAACCCGGATCTTAGATTACAATTTGCACTGTTATGAACCAAACTAAGCACAGAACAGCATTTAATTCCGATATTTAAGTTTTTATTCCGAAGCCGTTTATATCAATTCAACAAAACTATTTACAAAAGATAGAAATGAGCTTTTAAGTTTTATTTAATCTAAGTCTGACATTTAAGTCGTAGAAAGTCTATCTATTGATGTATATGTTTTGACTTATACTTAGAATAGTGTAATATTTCATACTATATGATTATCAGACATAGTATTATAGTATTATTAAGTATTATTGCAGGGTATTACGATCTAATGTTTTGGCTCGTATATCATACCATCTTATGTCAGTAACCGATGTCAAAAACAATATAAAGTGGCATTAACAAAGTCGTAAAACCTGGACAGATTCTACACGGTTATCTAACACTATTTTTTCTAATCGTCATCACTCTTCTCTAATACTAGCTATTTCAGTTAATACCAAGGTTGAAATAATTCAGCTTATCCGTACTTAAGCTTTTTCACCGTATCTTCAATTGTTCAGCTCTACAGATAGAGGCTATCTGTCGGTTATTTATGAGCAATCAGCCGTGAACATGCGCAACTGGTAATACTCGTTGGACATGTTAAATACTAGTGTTGTCCTTTACTTAATAGCCAAAACCAATAAAACAATAAATCTTCGTACCATTGTGTATCTATTTACTTGAGAATAAAGTTAATATTAATATTCCTGACAAGTGTCCCTTAGCAAGGAGAGAAACGGGGAGAAGAGAAGACGGTGTGACATTATAGCTGTATTCTTGGTGATTGCCTGGCGTAAGTGTATTATTACTAACACATTAGTTATGCTGGTTATTATACTACTCGCTGCATTGTTCTGTCAAGCTGTATCGTATCAGATTCAACCACGACGAGGGGACACGCCGCCGAAAGAACTGGTAGGTATATGTTTGATTATCAATGTACGTAATTGGGAGGGCATGGGTCAAGGTCATTAGAAGGCCAAAGTCACTACAGTCATCTCATGTGTGTGTAATTATAACATCGCCTACACGTACAAATATAATTGATAACTCAAAGGTTTGTATAATCATATTCCGTATAAGGTATCTATCGTCATTTTGTAGTAATGTCATGTCATGTTTACACAATCATATAAGAACAATACTGGTTGGGATAACATTGTCAAGTTGTTCCTCAGCTGTTTCATCATCATACTACATGACATCACAATAATACTAGAATTACATTTATTCACTAACTTTATTGTAATTTATGTTAAGTTCATTATTTAGTATAGTAAAACAATATTTTGCTTTAACATATGCAGCTACGTTCGACGGAGAAGGCTTCCCGTGTTCAATGTTTCAAGACGACCTGTATAGACCCCGTGAGTACATAATTTACGTAACCTATTCATAGAATGCCATATACAAATAGTGTTCAATGTTTCAAGACTACCTGTATAGACCCCTTGAGTACATACTTTACTCAAACATACATAGAATCCAATATACAAATAGAGATAGTCACGTGTTCAATGTTTCCATACCACCATAGACGACGTGAGTTCAACATAATTTACTTAAACATAAATAAACTTTCATATACAAAATAAATAGTCACGTGTTCAATGTTTTAAGACCACTTGATAGACCCCTTGAGTACATACATTACTTAAACATACATAGATAGTCACGTGTTCAATGTTTTAAGACCACTTGATAGACCCCTTGAGTACATACTTTACTCAAACATACATGGAATCCAATATACAAATAGAGATAGTCACGTGTTCAATGTTTCCATACCACCATAGACGCCGTGAGTTCAACATAATTTACTTAAACATAAATAAACTTTCATATACAAAATAAATAGTCACGTGTTCAATGTTTTAAGACCACTTGATAGACCCCTTGAGTACATACATTACTTAAACATACATAGATAGTCACGTGTTCAATGTTTTAAGACCACTTGATAGACCCCTTGAGTACATACTTTACTAAACATACATAAAATTCAATATACAAATAGAGATAGTCATGTGTTCAATGTTTCGATACCACCATAGACGCCGTGAGTTCAACATAATTTACTTAAACATAAATAAAATTTCATATACAAAAATGAATAGTCACGTGTTCAATGTTTTAAGACCACTTGATAGACCCCTTGAGTACATACTTTACAAAACACACATAGAATTCAATATACAAATAGAGATAGTCACGTGTTCAATGTTTCAACCACCATAGACGCCGTGAGTTCAACATAATTTACTTAAACATAAATAAAATTTCATATACAAAAATGAATAGTCACGTGTTCAATGTTTTAAGACCAATTGATAGACCCCTTGAGTACATACATTACTTAAACATACGTAAATAGTCAATGCTTCAAGACCACGTGTATAGACGCCGTGGGTATATGTGCATCATAATTTACTTAAACATACATAAAATTCCATAATAAATGACCGTGATCGTTCCGCTTTCAATGCTTCGAGACCACATGTGACCACACGTTATAAGTACTTTATTTGAAAGAACTTAGAATTTCATCAGCAGACAAGGACCTTCGTGTGTTGATATTTTCACTATAATGACTGAAATAAGGATTAGGAATCCATTGTATTGTAAAGCATGGATTTATAAATGTTTTCTACAGCGCCCATATGATTGATGTGAAATTTCGTCAACTATTATACATTATGAATAATTGGAAACATGTTGCTTACTATTGTATATATGACCCTGTAATTCGAAATTATATTTTTATCTATGAAATCAAACATACAAGGTAGTCCAAAAAGGTTAGAGGTTTATATCATTTTATCATTCCTCAAACGAAAAACATGTCTTGCTTTTACTCAACCATAATCATTCATAACACCCCAGTCACATTTCCCACTGCCGCCGTGCGGTCTATCATTTCTGCGGCCAGTAGCTTTTCTACGCTCGCCGTAGAATTTCTGTGCTCTCATACTTTTGGAGTCACATTTCCCACGGCAGCCGCACGGTGAATTTTAAATTTCTGTTGATAAACAATACTTTTTTCATTTTATTTACATCAGGACAATTTATAAATGTTATTCATAGTGCTAGGATGTAATATCAAATGAAAAGTGATCGTGAAACATTGACAAATAATGATTCAATCTTGTTGAGCCAGTTGATTTCTACGGGGACCTCAGAAATGAACTTATACGGCGACCCTGCGGCCTGTAAAAAACTGGATACGCCGTACGGAGGCCGCAAGGCGAGCGTAGTTTTCCTACGCTCGCCGCAGAAATACATTGATTTAATTGATCTGCGGTCGACGCACGCCCTCCGTACGACAAATGTGACTGGGTTGTAAGTTAGAAAAGATTTGCAGCCACAACACACCAACACCAGCTATAAGTTAGATGAATACGTATGCTATCAATATGTATAGTTATTATTCGAATTTTAATTTTTTTACTAAAACAAATTTATACACTTGTTTAAGTGTCAGTTGATGTAAAAATGTTTGTATCATAGTTTGCCAATGAATTATGTATTAACTAACTAAATAAACAAAAAACATGGAAAATCATGTGAATGGTTACAAAATCGATGGAGATACATTTTGAAAAATATCGATGAAACAAGTTATAACATGAAATATAGTATATTATCCTACACTTAGTGTACTAAAAGTATAATAACATTAAAAAATAAATTTGATATTTATTGGCAAAATGAATAACCGGAGGATATCGTAACGATATACTCCGGGCGGAGGATATCGTGACGATATACTCCGGAAAACCTAATATGCGGAGGATATTGTGACGATATACTCCGCTTGTTGATTTCCCGCCAAATTGACTCTATTTGGCATGAAATTCATTTTGCAATGATATTATACATTTAGTACACTTGTAAGTGTAGGATAATAAGAACATCCTATGATTTTTTTTCAGAATATCATTTTAATCTACTCGGTGATATTGATATATGCACTTGTTCGCTTTGCTCTCTCGTGCAGATATCAATATCACCTCGTAGATAAAAATGATATTCCTCAAAATCATAGGATATCCTATAAATATGTAATAACATGATATAATATAAATAATATAAATATGATATAATATATAAATAAACACATATATTTACAGGATTTTACTGATCTGGATCCAAACGTGTTGAACGATTCTGACGATAACGATGAAGGCGCTAAAAAAGAAGAAGATAGCTCTGAGGAAGACAGTGAGAGGGATGAATGGATAGCACCAGAGAGTAGAGTCAGGCGACCGAGTGGGACAGGTAATCAGTGCAACTAACTCCATGTAACGTTATTCGTAATTTGATGCCAAATGTTGTATATGATTCTCTGTCCAAAAAGGTGAGGCTACCCTGCCATTAAAAATATGTACCCCATCGCCATGAATTACATCAAGCTTTTTGTCAGTGGGTAAAGATAGATACAAAGAACATAAGGATTCATCAAATGTGTAATTTATATGATTTAGTATGGGATAACCTGATAGTGTTAGAATGCCACTGTAGTCTAGAATATTTTCAAATAAAAGCGTCTAGAAAGAGAGAGTTCTTAAATTTTGGCGAGCACCCTAGAGACCTGTATTAAAATAATCCTTTATATCTTACAAACGATTATAATTATAAATAGTTTATATGCAAAAGAATAAATTCAGTATGCATTATATAACTTTCACTACAAATAAATGCCTTATTAATCAAAAATGCCCACAGGCTAAGTATTGCTATCAATAATATTCAAACAGATATCTTCAATAAGGAAATTAATCAAAGAATGAAATTTAATCTAACAGAACCTAATACAATGTCATGGATCATCTGCGTCATTAGAGCTTATCCAATAGAGTTTTCTAAACAGGTCATCTTCCTCTGAAGATTGGTTACGGATAAACAGACCGAAATAACATACTAGTGATAATTGCCCAGACGCGATAACAAATATTACTGATACTGATGGAATTTATAATAACACCTTTATTTTTCCTTGGCGAGGAAATGTACCATAATTTATTTATATTTCAGACGCGATGAGAAGGTTTAATTCCAGAATGAGAAAAAACGAAAAAGATGAAAATGATGACAAGCGAAAGGCCCGCAATAAGAAACAAAAGCTGCCTACACCAGAGGGACGAAATCGAGATAAAAGTAAATTGTGTTTTATTGTTGCATCATCATGATGTTTACTGTCTGTAGTGTAAGTGCATCAGATACCGTTGATTCAAGGGCTTATTTAATCTTGACCCAGGGCTTAAATGTGTACCAAACGAAACGACACAACATCCGGGGCTTTATAATGGTGTATTTTAATTGGTTGATAGAACAGTATACGGTAAAAGGTCGAACGCCGAATACATTGAAATTGCGAACGAGGAACGTTCCGGGTATTACGTTCGCCCTTGGTTGATTTCATATTCATATGATTCCACTTGTGTAGCTGAAGTATGTAAGGAGGTCATCTTGGTACGATACGAATGTTTACTGATGTATATGGAGTCATACATACTGAACCCTTTTTGTTTTTTAAGAAATTCAGACGTCAAAAAATATTCATGTTTGCATTTTGATTGTTCTAGCTCTGTTTGAGGGAGATATAAAGAAGCGTGAAAGGAGTGACAAAAATACCCCTAAGGTGAAACACACATATGCTTGTATTCCATACTTACTAAGGTTCTAGGTAAATAACGAGCGGGAATATATACTGTATCTAGGGATATATCATCGAGGAGCGGGGCGGGATGGATACAGTCTGTTTCCATCCCGGTCCCGCTCCTAAACATTTTTTTAATTTTTTTTAAATTTTTTTTTCCTAATCTTTTTTCAAAATTTTTTTCCAAATTTATTTTCAACATTTTCAAAAAAAAAATTTTTATTCAAATTTTTGGAATCAAAATTCAAATCTTTAAGAACAAGAAAACGTGTACCGTATGTTTTGGGATTTTGGAACTTTATAAGGTATGATGTACCTAAAACCTCAGTAGGTATGAAATACATCTGTTATGTACGGTCGGTTTTGCATACAGGATTTATCCCGCGGGAAATATGTGTATCTGTAGATACACATATTTCCCTTGGGATAAACCCTGTATCCAAAACCTCCCAGTTCATATCCCTTATATATCTGCTAGTGCTAAAATTCTATAGACATTTATACTTTGATAATATTTTTCCTGTCATTAAAAATGTTTACAATATTAAAACTGCCATTAAGGTTTTGTGTTGCAATCATGGAAGACATCACATTTTTTTTAGGTTTTTGCATTATTCTTTGTACCTTTATAATACATAATGCATATTTAATCATTAAACACAATGATCAGGGGTCCATTTTCGTAAGCATTTTTAAACTAATACGATCATGGTTTCATTGCTCATTAGCTATGAACCCATGGTTTCCAAGATAATATCAACGAAATGTTCATATGTAAGAATGTTACGGTAATTCAACCGAATTATTGTTCTTGTTTAGTTCAGGCACGCAATGTCCAACCAAAAAGCACTCTGGTTCAGACCCCCTGGTTTCCACTCCAAAGCCAAGGCTGTCATTCCGTACAAGTTGGACTCTTCATACAGTAAGTATGATAGTAGTCACAGAAGTTGTAGCAGTACTACTAGTCTTACATCTTAGCAAGATCATTTCTAAAGCCCCACTCTAAGTTTCAGACAGAACGGTAATATGATGGCCGTCCACGTGAAAACGTCAATGTAAAGTTGAATGCATTTACTGTATCTCGAATCTGCAATATTTGTTGTTATAGGTGAAGCAGATAAGAAAATAATTCTTGCAGCAATGGAGGCGATAGAAACGAAAACATCTTCCGATGGTAGATGTATCAGTTTTGTTGAGAAAGACGTCCAAGAAAATTTCGAATTCCGAGATTATGTTTACATTCAACCAATAGATGGGTATTGATAATTTGATAAATTCTTAATGTACATGTAGATTATGTAGGTTTATGCTTGTATAAAATTGAGAGCCAGAAGCATAGTGACAAAAAGCTTTGTAACGAAAAGCGTTCTAGGCAGTTTTAGTTATAACAATAGACAGACGTAAGGTTTTCTTTTTGATCTTTCCAAGGAGCCCTAGTCAAACATATCTATGTTTTAGATGTTGGTCATATGTGGCAAATGCTCGACTGGACGATGATGACTTCAGTGACTGGAAGTATCAGAACATGTCATTAACTCCTGGCTGTTTATCCTACCTTGGAGTCCCCATCCATGAGTTCCTCCATCTCTGTGGGTTGTACCATGAACACACTCGACCCGATAGGGACACTTATATCAAAATAGTTTGGGAAAATATTGACCCAGGTATTATTGAATATCATTTAAAAGAGTATGATCCACAAGAATACGAAATCGTATTCATATTTAAGGTTGTTGGTGTCAAGCCAAAATGGAACTGTCACACCGGCTTAGACTGTGCAGTGTTGGCTCACCTTTCGCCACCGTGTGAAATCTTTGAGGCAGACAGCGGAACATGGCATGGATATATGATGGGCAAAACAGATTTACAGCAAGATATCTCCCATCACATTAAAAAATACTAATTATTAATTAAGATAATTATGCCCAACATTAGACACACGGTGGCGAACGGTAAGCACACACGGCTTATGTGACAGCTACTTTATTAAGGTTGTTGATACTAAGGCCATGCCGCAGATGAGTACGAAGATATGTTATCTTACTTTTTTGAAAAATGAAAGCCATTGGCTTTTATTTTCTTCAGGAATTCTATGGATCAATATTAACGCATCATTGTATCTACAGTATGTATTAATTCAAATTTATATAGAAGATACTTGCATACAATATGACATGGGGATTTATGAATATACAACATAAAAGAAGGTGAATAATATCTACAGATATTTACAAAATTAATAATACTAGAACTACAAGAAGCTTTCCTATGTACCTTGAAATCTCGCTTAGAGAGATTTTGACGATTTGCAACACATGTGTATTATCATTTTTTAGACTTCAAAGAGAATTTTGAAATAAACGAGGAGGCAAAACCCCACGACACTCCGTATGACTATAGATCAGTGCTACATTATGAGGAAAACGAATTTGCCATGGACTATACTAAGCCAACAATTATACCAAATAAACCAGTGTATATAGGACAGCGTGATGGTCTGTCCGCACTTGATATTTTAAAACTTCAAAGGGTATATGGCTGTCGTGAAACTGTCCCAAACTTTGACAGCGTGGCTGAGGGTAAGTGTGTTATACCCTAAAAGGTTCTGAAAATGTTCATGGGCCGGAAATTGCATTATACAATCCCTCTAGACTTTTCTACTGAAAATAAAGGAACCCTATGTTCCCCTAATATTCAACTGAAAACATGCTCACGCAGAGTAAGATATTTTTCGTTTGAACTGCCGATCATATGGTTATTACATCACAGGGAAGACAGTTTCTCATGAATACGTATAACGTGTGTACTATTAAAAATTTAGCACTGAGCTTTCCGCCCGAGACTATCAAATATATCTCATAAAACTCTTTGCGCCGATTTGGGTTCCCTAGCTCAAAAGGTCGAGCAGACGTTTATGATTGATTAATCACTCATTTTGTCCTGCACCATGAACTATATTCGTTGTTTTTCTTGTGCTTTTTCTTCGTATGCATTTTATAATATAAGATCATATTTTAATATGTTCAATCATTTTGACCCGTGGCACGAATGAAATATGGAATATTGATGCTTTATATATATCTAGAATGCTAATCATTACCTAAATGATGATCGAATAATGTAAATTATTCAAGACGTATACTAAATTACAGCCTGCGAATTAAAAAATATAATCCCCGAGTCTGATTCATATAAAATGACTCATTTAAAATGATTTGTGAATATTGTTTTAATAAGAAATTATTGTTATTCTGTTTTAGGCGAGATGAAACAAAAATGCACATTTGAATTAGGTGAACCATGTACATTTAAAAATAAGTTTAACAGTATTACGGGCAAAAATAAGGGAGAGGCGGAGTTTGTGACGCTTCCTGCTTTTAATGCGCCATATTACGAGGCGACAAAGTGGAGTTTTTATGAAGGTAAACAATAAGTCCGATTATAATGGGGTAAAGCTAAACGTTTTAAGGAGAACTGTTATGTTCATGTGTAGAACAACCTCAGATTACAGGGCTTCAAAATCCAGAATATATTCTTTCTTTTTACCCCCTGCGATAAGCAGTTAGCATTTCCCCGATTAAGAACTCGCAATCTGATTGGCTGTCGCAACACTGCGACGGAAATCATGTTTAAGTAATTGTGCATAGTAAGACCACGTGATTCAGTTTAATCGGGCGCTTCCAAATTGGTTATAGTAGGGGGGAAGAAGGCGGTACGGATTTTGGACACCTGCTTAGGAGGATGGTGTAGAATTATGGTGCTCTAGAGGTCAGTTCTCCCGTCCGTACCATTCAGGATATTGTTTGGAGGCATGAGTAGTAGTATCAGTAAGGTCCCTGGATAAACCAATCGTAGTAATATCTCGGGGTCTCGTAGTGTCTCGGTTACCAGTTCTATCCTAGAGTTAGGCATCTTTAAAAAATGATTATACATGATGACTGTTATTTTAACACCAAAGTCACTGGTAATAGTAGCCTTGTAAATTATCAAGGCCATGGAACTCATCGATATATATTTCCATTTAGGTTATTTCCAATGTTTACCTGCATCCTCCGCATCCTATGGTGACGTAGCAATATTCCAATCGCCAGTGATGCAACCAGAGAACTATTGTCTCTACTTCTCCTTCTATATGTGGCAGTCGAAGGGCTCAAAATTAGAGGTCGTAATCTCGCTTGTTGAGAGTGATATATCTCAAGCCGTTTGGACGCAAGAGGGCACTACAAAGCACGACTCCTGGTATCTGGCCGTAAAGGATATCTCCGTATCGAGGCGGTTTACGGTAAGAATGACTATCATTGTGTCTTGGTTTGAATCCTGTTATTGATATGCAAAGGGTTTATTTAAGTATTAAACATCGTAAGCTCTGTGCATGTTTTTAAATATAGGTAAAGGTACAACAGACACCGATCTGAGAAGTTGTATATTTGTATATGTACACGTACACTCCCCTCAAAAATTGCCAACCCTGACATTTTAATGCATTTACCAGATAAAGCCTTTTCATGAGTGACTTTTTCGTCAATATGTGATGTTTGACACTAAATAATTGACGATTTTTCACATAGTCAAACTAAACAGGTATGATCAGATATGGGAGTTTGTTGCCAAACCTTTGAGTGCATTTTATATAAAATGTAAAAATATTCTTCTAGGTTGAACTGAGGGCGACCATGGGTGACAAAGATATATCTTTCGATGAGATTTTTCTTGTACATAGGAACGAAAGTTACACCGAATGTACGGATGATCTCATGTATATTTAGGTGTGCTTACATACATATACTATAATGTAAAAAGATGGTCCATTCAAAACTACCCAAATAGTAAATATATCTTGGCCAAAAGGAATCCTTTCTTCTCAATAACTGAGGCAAATCATCAGTATGCACGAAAACGACACTAAAAAGTGAGTGTTCTCGCGAAAGAACACGAAATAAAACCACTAAAAGGGGTTATCAAGTGAAAATATACATAAAGAAAGATATGATGATGAAAACTTCGAGTTTTTAAGAATTGATTATAGATTTCTTCGAGTATATATGGATGCAAAATTACAATTGTTAATAAAGTATTTGAATAAATGTTATTTTTGTTTGTTAAATTCGAGTTTAGGTGTTTATGGTTTGTGCAATCATCCACTATTATCATTTATTTCCCTGAGATTTTCCCTGTATACTCTAACAAGCACAAGTATTTGTTAGCTCAGTTTCAAGCACAAACTTTTGATATTAAGAACTTGACTTAATTCGACCGACTTTTTTCCACAATTCAGATTTTCTTGAAAAAATAGGGGTGAAGGATAATTATACTGATGAATGATAAACTATGTGAAAATCAGAAAGATTTACCCTCTGATTATTCACTATTTTGATTTCAAATTACATTGTGTATTTCACAATGAGTCAATTCTCATATGAAATGACCATGTCCAACATTCCATGCATTAGAATTCCAGTTTATAAATATACAGTTTACATTATACAACATAACTGTGTCTAATTCATCACCATCGTTCCAAAACATTTGACAATAAAAAATCTTTTGATGAGAATTATATTTTGCAAAAGTAACATTTACCTAAGCTCAGCCAACTCATTTCGGCATACACATAAATGTAACTACTTCACTAATCATTGATGTGGTGTGACACATGAACGAAAAGGATAGATATCGATATGGAGAACTGAATTCAACAATGTTTTTCTCTTAAACCAATCATTGAAAACATTCTGTAAAAAACCACATGGTATTTTATGTAATGTTGACTGATTGACAACAATTTAATGCGAAAATTATTTAGAAATATTTTATATAACTGTTTTTGTTAAAGTCCCCATATAAAGTTTAAACCACTTTGGCTTATATTGTAGTCTTACCCGATGTTATCAAAGTGTGATATGTGAAGCTTTTTTCAAAAAGTGGTTTTGATAGACTTTTTGTTCCAAAATTTGTGAATTTAAACTAACTTTTAGAGGTCACACATATATTTTAATTAGCCAAAATTCATACCAATGCATAGTATTCATCCTTGCATGTTTTTACCGAAAAAATTAAGAAAATCGGTTCATAAATAAGCGAGAAATGAACTTATCAGTGCATGAAAATGGTTCCGAGAAAAATGCATTTTAAAATTTTAGTTCTCATAGAAACCAATGGTACAATGATATCTAAAACATAATATATTCTTCCTTTTAACCTGGTTAGACAATCAACATTGGTTTATTATTGAAGTCTAGCATATTTAGAAATGATTGACATCGAAAAACAATTTCAATAGTTTTCAAAAAGTTTTTGCTACCTTAGTGACATCACTAATGTTTCAAAATATTTTTGATATGCTTATACATTGAAGTGGCCAATTAAATATGACATTTTATTATTGAAATAGTGTGTCATTTGTTCAATCGTTGCATTGGTGTTAAAAAGATAATCTTTTTTGGAATGCATTAAGAAATATTTGATGATTAAAAAGTTTAAACTTTTTTTGAAAATGAAATGAAATGAAATGCTCACAACTCTTTTTTCAAAAACATTTTTTTTTTCAAAAATCTCTAAAATAACTTTTTAAGTCATTCATGACAAATAGTAAATGAACGATAAAGAATATTTTCAAACGTAAGACGGGGACTTTTACATTTTTTGTTTTTTTTAGTGCAATTGTTTTTGCTCCTTTCTACCAATTCTTGAGAATGAAATAAAATGTCTTTCCGAACCTTGTTGGAACAAAATAGCATATACAACATGTTTTAGACCTCTCAATATTCAAGCTATACAAAGGAATATATTTGTTTAAACACAAACCTTACAATATCAATCAAAATATCATTTGTTTCAACGGCCACATTCATGGTTTGCCAACCAAATCTATGTATGCACGCGTTGTTTACGGGCGTGTAGGCGTTAATTACGCCCGTGCAGACGTAATTTACGCCCGTGTAGGCGTTAATTACGCCCGCTAAGAAGTGAATTCTATTCGCGTATTCTATTCGCGTTAAAAAATACAGGCGTGAGCTAACGGCGTTAAAATGTTCAATAGCGGGCGTTAAGACATTATTTAACACGCGTTGAGAAACATCTATACGCCCGTCGAGTTTATCTTAGCGCCATAAATTATGAACCAATCAGCATCTTGCTTACATAATGATACAATGCATTCTAGATAAAAGTGCAACTCCAAAATCCTTGTGGTATGAGGTTCCATATCCATCCGCCAAAAGGTATGACCCCTATATAGTCCATTTAAAAACCTGTGGTATTGTTCTTAATAACGCCATAGTTGGCTTCTAGGGTACCTAGTATGCCACTATTTGGTATCAAAATAAAGAGGAGGAGTTCAACTTTCATTTGAATTACAAAAATAGCGATGTAGGTCAAAAATAGTTCCGAGGTGAGTATGTTTACTACGCGTTTGCCTGTCATATCAGAATTGAGGAAGTGGTGGCAAACGCGAGTTACAATAAATGGACGCTGATATCTCAAAAAGTAACCTGACTCCCTATAATTTGATGTAGATCAATCGAACCCCTATATGAACAGGTACATTTTGATATATAACACTATGGGGGGTAAGCGTTTTATAGTTGGTCACGAACGCCATATGTGCAAAGTATTGTTATGAATTTTCGAATTTGGTGTTGGATTACGGTACTCATACCTTGTGCAAGTTAATAACATACTCACGATTGTGCCAGGAACAACTATTGCAATTGATGGCATATGAAACATTATTTCTTTTCTGGGTATCTTGGTACACTATTTGTGCAAATGTGAAAGATGTACATCGTATTCCTGAAAATAACATGTGACTCTAAAGAGAACTGCATAACGATTCCAAAAAGTACACATCTCCCTAATACCAAAGTTGAACATAATTATGTTGGGGCTAGGTATACTAGGTATATAGGCTCATCTGACATTTTCAGTACATTTTCAAAAAATGCCAGATCTATAGGATATAGCTATAGAGTCAATATGAAGTTGATCAGATACTATAATTCTAGTATCTGAACACATCCTTTAGAGGGATACATTAGCGATCTGACTGCATAGTGCTTTGTGGGCTGCAATGCGTGTGAGCTTAGTCCCTATCTCTGAAGTCGATGCCTAGATTCTTACGGAGAATTATCCGAAAAAATCATCGTATTTAGAAACCAAACTTGTATACCTTCTCAAAATATAGTCGCGATTTTGTCGTTTCTACAATGGGTGGTGATAACTGCCGACCGCTGCCGACACAGTATCTTTAATTTGCCTTTTAATTTGCTATGTAAATGGAATACTTTTTTTGGTTAAGTCTAACAATCTTGAACGAATATTCAAGGACCTCAATGCAACACACTAAAATCTAAGCGGGCTTCTGATTGTCATTTACTTGCACAAGGATCTTGGAGTTGCTCTTTTAGCAAGGATGCATTGAATCATTATGTAAGCAAGGCACTAAAGTAAACTCGACGGGCGTGAAGATGTTTCTCAACGCGTGTAAAATAACCGTCTTAACGCCCGTAATAAATCATTTGTACGCCGTAAGTTTACGCCCGTTAATGTTGTTTGAACGCCCATATAATTTACTTCTTCACGGGCGTAATTTACGCCTATACAGGCGTAATTTTACGTCTGCGCGGGCGTAATTTTACATCTGCATGAGCGTAATTAACGCCTACACACCCGTAAACAACGCATGCATACTTTGGGCGGGTAAGCCAACCATACAAAACAAGGCTGCAACGCGGTATAGACACAAAATGGCTGCTTTAGAAACCTTTGAATTGTCGGTTAGTTTATTTATAAACTACGTACACTGGTTTGAGTATCCTATAGTTATTATAGCATACACCATTCGGTGGAAAATTTTACAAACTATGTCTCTGTGAAGCTTCACGAAATTTAGTCAATCGGGGAAATATATTCTGGGAACACAAAGTCAGTCGTGCGCGGACATTTGACAATCATAGCATCTTTCTAGCTTCAAATCTGTGTTTCTTGTCACTTGACACATGTCTATAAAATCACATATACACCACAGCAATTTAAACATCTTCAAAGTGTGATCAGTGTTTGCCTCCTGTTAGCCGATTCTGGGTCGCAGACCAAGCATATTTTGGAAACGCAGTGAAGACACTATGCGACGCGAGTCCAGAAATCATACATAATTGACAAAACTGGAAACGAGGCGACAGCAATGAAGCTGATGTTCTATTGTGTTCGTTAATTATATAATCAAAGCATAATCTATCTGCTATTTTTCAAGGGACTTGAACGCGCTTTTTGGTGCGTTGACCTGCCCCACCCCCTGTTGGTGATGTGAATTTCCCATCGGCTTCTATTTCCCTCGACATTCATACGAATTGTAGACATGCTCCCAATTCTTCTTCGTTTTGTACGGTACAGGGAGAGTTTACCAGTGCTTGATCTTCTCTTTCTGAAGAATCAACAAGATACAATTGTAAACAGTGAATGCAATATATAAATGGCTTCAATTTTTGAAAAGACTAGAGAAACTGTAAATATGGAAATACAGTATGACAGTGATATAAAATACAAAATATAAAGAGAGTACAAGAACTACTAAATATAGGCAATGTCATTTTGAAAGCACATGGAACAATCCAAAAAGGAATGTCAATTGAAAATACATAAACCTACTTATATGATGAATGTTATCAAAACACTGTTTCAAGTGATGGTTGTAAATTCCATCGAGTGTCTATAATCCAAAATTACGATTGTTAATTATATATTCTAATAATTGTTGTTTCTTTTTCCTCTTCCATCGGGGAGTTCTGATGAAGGAAGCTGTCTCATCGAGATTTGTTTATACTGTGTCTTACTTTATACAGAATCGAAAGTGACGAGCTTAATTATGTCGAGCTTGACGTCGGAATCATAGCTTATTGGTCTCATTCGCCTGCCCAGCTTAAAAACTAAGTGGAAATTATATAACCATTAGCTTCAATCGTATCAATCACAAATGTTTCAAAACATTCCTTATTTCTCCTTTCACATTATCATGTAATTCGCCCAAAATTTGATCCATTTCATCAGAAGAAAGAGTCCTCACTCTCTCCGTCTCCATGTTTAATTGTCACGCGCGTTGTTGCACCGTCCTCATGCCGCCATTTCAATTGTGCTATATCATGGTATGATTCATGATATTCCAGCGCCGCTAAAAAGGATTGTAACGTGTCGGGTTGTCCTGCCTTCTTTTCGAAATCAAAAAGGAAATTCTGATCTAGGAGTCTGTCCCACCATGTTTCGTCTGTACTGTGTCGTACATGCTGCATAAACCAAACCAATGCTACACATATCTCGGGTTTGACGTCGGAATTATTCGTAAATGGTTTCATTTTTCTGCCATGATAGAAAACGTCGAAACAATGTAGCCTGTCAATATTAGTCGATCGTAAGTTCAACTCAAATTTGTTTTTACGACGATTAGCTTTCCCAACAGATTTGACTGTATCGATCACGAATGTCTCGAAACATTCCCCAACTTCAACTGTCTGACACCTCTTTTGATGGTCTAGTAACATCATTTTCAATGTATACGACGACATTGCTTTATTACCAGATGCTCGAGCAGTGCAATAAACAATGAACTTCAACGCCAAAAATAGCTGGCCATGTGGCGCAACCAATGTATATTTAGCATTAATGGGATGTTCTACTTGTGATTCAATCCAATCGGGGAACATGACTTCCTCATTCAAATAATTGAATTCGGGTTTTTCTGGTTTCTTAACCAAGACGCATCGTCCAAGCTCATTAGGTTCCGTATCAACGCAGAAGCATAAATCTACATCGACGGTACATATGGGACCACCGTACCGCAATGTAACACTAGGGCCATGTAGGTCACCATGAATAGCTACTGTACCTTCAGGATACGGAGTGGTAGAATCTTTTGATTCAAGATCTCTCTCCCCTATAAAGTTAAGGCCCCTCATTTGCTGCAGGATTTTAATAATCTCAGCTCTCAGGGAGTGCATCAGAGAGTGTGAACTCTCATTATCAGAATCAGACGACTCATTATCAGAATCAGACGACTCGTTTTCAGAATCAGACGACTCGTTTTCAGAATCAGACGGCTCATTTTCAGAATTGTTACTTTTTTCTTCTTTGACTGTATACAGTCCTTTATCCTTGTTAAATATTTCCCGTCTGCAGTCGGGGTCCTTCTTAAGCAGACTTGACACCATGTGTTCCCCTAACTTACCAAGTTTACTGCCTCCGAAAATATCCAGCTGAACAGAGATTTTCTTTCGTGCAAATGACTTTGCCAATACACATAGGAAATCAAACTCATCAGGTCGTATAATCTTATACAGTTCATAAAAGCTCCCTCGTCTTATGATTTCCTTAATTGTCAATTCGGAGTCCTTTTTTCCAAGAAGTCCACATATCATTTGGACAAGTATTTCCACCTGCGCTGTCTGCCTTTTCAGTTCGGCGTCTGGGAATTTTCTCCTGATGTCGACATTTTGCACAATATAGTTGATAAAGGTAGAGGAACGTTTATAACGATCAACTTCTTTCTTCGGTGATTTCGGGTCATCCTTTAAACCTTTAGTTGTCGCAACTAGACCCTCTTCACTGTCCAGTGAGTTATCCTTTGCTAACAGATAAGGTCCTGTGAACGGTGGTAACTTATGCTTAAATGTCCTTTTTGCCCTTTCGTTAAATCCCACGGATTTCGGCAAACCTAGTTGGGACGCCATGATTGCATTATTCTGAAGCTTACTGTAAAATGTATGCTATTTCAAACCGCGTTTCCCTAGATGCAAATAACGTTGTTCAATATTATTTTGTAATTTCAATATTTTGACATTTTAATGTTTGTTTATGAGTTACTTGTGAAATTTAAAGATATGTATTTTGAGAAAAACACTCAGTGTTAATCATAAATTACACTGGATCAACAATTTACTCGATCATAAATGGTAAGCATACGATATCCACATTTAATTTCATTGTAAATGCTAAAAGACATTTACCCTACGTGTAGAGTCTAGTTAAACTACACTCTGCCTAGTAGAAATCATATTACAGTTTAGTAGCCCCGCCCCCACGACGGGTGCCGGTGACAGTTCGGGTAATAAATCACTTCTGACCTACGCGCTGACCTTTCTTCCACAAATCAGCGAGCTTGAAGAAACACGCGCCAAAATAAATTCTGAATTGTCATTGGTCAATTCCGGGCTTAACGATGACGTCAGAGGGAATGACCATATACAGAACGTCGGTCAAAATTGGCCGACGAGCAGTGATTGGCGCGGTGAGTTCACAGGCTTATTTTAGTTTGAAAGAGTGAAGACGGAACTCTCTTTTAAGAAGTGAAGTCGAACGAATGCAAAGGGTAAAAGACATTTCAACGAACCTGAGTGATCTCTACATTTTCATTGGAAAATGGAAAATGCAAGGTAATTTTGGCATGACATTCCTCAAACAATTGGGAAAAGTGCATATATAAAACATATTAATATATAAAAATATACAAAATACAAAACATATAAAATATTAAAGGGTAAGTGTTTCACCAGCTACTGAAATATTTAGTCATATTCTTTACTAAATACAACTCAAAACGTTTAGCCGACGCATGAAATAGATATTCACCTTGTCCGTCTGACAATCTCCTCTTATGTCTACGTAGACCGTTACACACGTCAATCTGTCAATGAGGGAAAGCGCTACCATTTAAATGTTTGGTTGCACGTAATGCTCGATTAAATTCATCGGATGGGCCAAATGCCGATGTATGGAAATCGTACATTATATTAGTCCCTAAAATGTAAAGCCCTGTATACACTGACAGGCGAAATCTTTGAAATGGGGGCGAAACGGTCGAACTGTTGAAATGGTTGAAATGAAAGTGAAAATAGCTTAGGCTGATATGCTTGAAACGGCGCAAGCAAAGAAACTGGAAAATAATTTTCCAAGACGTATCGATTGAAATGAATGAAATGGTCGAAAAACCTGGGCGAAATGCTTAAAACGGCGAAACAGGCGCAAGCAGCGAAACGTTGATAACATCTTCGAAGGTGTATCGATTGAAACTGTTTAATCGATTGGAATGATTGAAATTATGCAAGTATTGAAACAATTCAACTGACTGAAACGCAATTTACAGTGTATGAATGGTCATTTCACAATGCATCGGGTTTTGGGCTTTAATTCTTTTCACACATTCTTTTCACACAAAAATACTTTCTACCATGTCACTCAAATTAGATACGAAATCACCAAAAGAACATATTTTCAATGAAACGTTTTGCAAGGGTCAAGTTGGCAAAGCATCAGTTTCAATCCGTACAGTCAAATTGTCACCTTGACAACCATATAAGGTATGACCTGGGATGCGGCGATATAATGCACTGCAGTTATGTGAAATAATGTGTTCGGGTTGGTTGGAATAGGACACACCTTGCCTTAATTAATTGCCATGTGTGAATCTACAATAGCAAACGCATACAAATAACAACATTTGTAAAACAAGATCAAGTGATCGGTCCAATAATCTACATGTATATTTAATGTATCTTTACCCGCAACACATAAAAAGATAAATTTAGAGATACAGTAAAGCACCAAATTAATTAGGTACAGTGTGATCATGAAGTAAGATCAAAAGTGCTCTAACTTTTGTAGATATTAATGAATCTTCTTTGTCCATTTTCAATGTATTTTCAGATAGGGGCTCAAAACTGCATTTGAGAACTCGAATTTCGGTCTTACTATTGCCTTGGTCACATTTGCTGCGATTCATCGGCCGGCGCCCGGCCGATTGAGTATCTTGTTCAAAATTGAATACATTTTTGAACAAAATACTCAATCGGCCGGGCGCCGTAGTGAAACTCGGAGCAAATATGACCAAGGCATTAGGTGTGCATATTAACCAAAAAAAGATACTCCAACAATTCCCGATATATACACCTTTTGGAATTAAGTTACCTCGACCTAAGTCAACGGTGTCTCTTAAATCAACAAGTTAAACCTCACGGTGTTATAAGTCAACGGTGTCTCTTAGTTCAACAAGTTAAACCTCACGGTGTTATAGCTTGACGGTTATGCCACCTCTGAAAACGAGGTTGGACGGCTACGTTCAGTGATTTATCCGACAAAATGGCCGCCGCGATGGAAAATTAAGGTTGGTGCATTGTTTTCTACTACTGTGTATCAATGAAAGGATGAACGATTTATGCAAGCGTCGCATTCGGTGATGCATTCAGTAATGTATATTTTGAACGTAGTTTTTGCAAATTGATGCCCGGGTATAACATGAAATAAGAGAAAAACTGTCGAGTTTGAAATTCAAAACTACACAAAATTTAGTAATTTGTTTATTTTTGTTGTTAGGGCATGGTCTACATTGCCTAAAAACTTTAGGGTATATAGATGTAACCTACATACGATCATACAAAGCCAATTGAGCATTGGAAACCACTTAATATGTTCTACTCAAGCCATAAGTAATAGAGAGATTCCGCACATAAGTGAAAGTACAACTTATACGTATACTTTAAAGGGTCATGTCGAACTATTATATTTACTAAAATCAATTTCAAATTGTACTTAATGGAACATAACTATTCCCGATATAGAAAAGCTCCATCAACTAGAGACTGTGAATGCACTGTCATCTGCACTTGTAGATTATGCACATTATAATTAAATGCTTGCTTCCGTGTCCTAGTAGTTGTAGTGTATTATAAACACGATCCTTTAAAGTGAGTCATGATCCTTTAAAGTGAGTCATTACATAAACAAGTTGATTATTTCAAAGTTTTCATGATCAGTATAAGTTCAATGAACTTACAAAACGGTATATATACGAGATGATAAACGTATACAGTTGGATCTCCGTATAAAGCTTTACCTGCATGTGTGTGGAACAATTGACCGCAAGCATTTTTTAAAAATAATTGGCTGAGTAGGAACAGTATCCAATCAAATACTTTAACCATCAATTTGAAACACCAATCAAACCAGTAGGTTCTAGCAATTCCTGGAAACGACCCATTCAGTGGCTCAATCAAATGACATACAGGGTGTTTCATAACGAGCATCTCAAAAAAATCAATTTCAGAAGAGATAGGTCTATAATTACGTACTATATATGAGCCCATTTTATTCTAGACAAACACATTTGGATCAACTAAACATGCTACAATTCAAGAAAGAACAAATGGCATCCCTTTGACCTTTATTTATTACAGTCCGAGAAGATCTTTCCGGACGAAAACCCCACATTATGAAACACCTTGTACGTTTGCTTATAAGTATGCGTTATAAGTTGTACTTTCACGCCGTGCGAAATCTCTCTAATGTATTTTGAAATTGCGGTAACTTAAAAGATTGATGGACGGTTACGCGAACCTGATTCAAATATGAAACCCCGATTCGTTGTTATTAATTTTGTCATCTTTATCAGTACTTGATCCTAAATCTTCTTTTGCCTCTTCATTGCTATCTTTTACACTTTCATTGGTTTCATAAATAAAGCAAGCGACAATCTTTTCCCTTGCCCTATAGAGGGTGAAACAAGAGCGTCTTTTGCGAGTCCTGAAAACAAATATAGGAAATTCAATATTCCATTTCTTACCCATTATAACAATAACATGGAAAGAAGCTATCAGATCAATTTCTAATAAGAATCCGATCAACCTTGACTTGACAGATGTACATGCACGTAACCGTCCGCTAAATATCTTATGTACAACTAATACAATACGTTACCGTCCATAGAATTCGATAGAAGTCATACGTAGTCGTCTAACGACATTGCGTTTGAAACCATATTATTTACGATATACACCACGTTCCTGTTCTAGATTTGTCATTTTATGCCTTGTTTATACACAGTTTACTTACAGTTAACATTTTGAGTGGCTCTGAGGCACATGTACTGAGAAAACACGAGAATGGACCGAAAATTATAAACTTGGATATCTCAGTCGGTAGGTTTACAACTTAAATTCTCTTTCTTGTAGACCACCTGGCAGATTTGACCCAGTCTTTATAACCATCCATATATACGTCACCGAATGGAACTAGTTTAAAAGGAAATCTTATCTGTGAATATTGCCTACAGGCGAGAAAGAGGACATGCTGCCTTTCCCATCCGCCATTTTTTGTTATCGTTACCGCAAAATTTTGCAAATCGACTTGACGTAACCGTCATGCTATAACACCATGAACCTAGTCTGGGCCTTATTTCTTATCTGACATATCATGTGGCCCGCCCTAGGTTTAACGTCCGTACCTATTCGGCCCTGGATGCAAAGAATTTAATGGTGGTCTATGGCAGCGCATGAAATCTCATGCGCGTTTAATTAATAACTGATCGTGAGAATTTGCAACAGATGAAAGCATAGCACGGAAGTTAAACCCAATCACGGCAACAAGAACATTCAGATTAATAAATGAAAGGCGTGGTATTGGGTTTAACTTGTTGAACTACTCAGCTCTTAGATCAAATTATTAAGACACTTTTGATTATTGTAGCAAAGGAATTTGTTCTAGGTACCTCTATTTAACATGCAGTTCACGAGTGACGAAAATCGAACCGAATCGACTGTTTCTTCACGCCATTTGTGGCTTTACCGTTGTCAGCTGGGTATTCCGTTGATAGATTTATGAACTTTATTACACATGCATGCCCATAAAGGGTTAAGTGTACACAAAGTGAACACTAATTTTACAATATATCAATACAACAGAAAACAGTATAAATAACAACACACACAATTAATACTTCATAATAAATAAATAAGTAAATATGAACAAATAAATATGTATCATGGATGAGCACATGAATGTTGATTGTGATACGCATCCATTGTTTATGTCATATATCACACCCTTCTATGTTATATTACATTTATGAATAAATTCTGCAATTTCAATTTCTTTATTTTCACAAGACATACAATATTGGAAGAAAGGGGAATCGTCCTCCATGTTGAAAAGGTGTTCAATTGGATTGCCGTGTGATTCAAGTTTATCGAGCATTTGCTTTCTATATATACTGTATTGTTTACATGAAACCATATATGTTTTTCGTTTTCTATTAAATTGCAAACCTCGCAAATTCTTTCATCGATCGATCTTTAATTTTGGGCGTTCGCATCTACCCGTTTCTATTTTTAATCTGTGGTTACTGATACGAAACGTTGTTAGACGTTGTCGTAAATGATCATTTGAAATTGAATCTAAATATGGTTCGAACCTGAAATTGTTTTTAAATATTTTGTACGTACATTCATTTCAATAAATATAAGTTTGCCATATACGACATTGGTCGGAATTCAGTTGATTTCCGAGGCCAATGATCTTCAAAACTAATTTTTGATAATATGTGATATGTGTGTACTTTTTGTGAACAATTCAAACTTGGAGACCATGTGGAGATTGAGATATTTGTGCTTAGTAAAAATAATGTATTGTGTATCATTCAAAGTACGAACACACATTTTGAAAATCTGCATGCGTTCGTTAATTCAAAACATTAGATTGTTAGTGTTTAAGCGACATTAACCTACATTTAAAAAAATTAAGAAAAATATTAATAAAAGTTAAACACTGAAATGACAACGTAAAAGTCCTTCAAATAAGACACGGTTGCGTATAGTGGTCACTTACAACCAAGTTGATGATGCAAACTCTTTGGAAAAGAAAGAAAAAATGAATCAACCAGATAAACCGTAAGTAGATACCCTGCAATGCATCGATATCCGGAAGTTCAGAATAATTGCAAATTTGCACTTAAGGTGACTGTTAACTTAATCGATTTTCAGAAAAAATTGAAAATTTCACAATCTTGAAATTTTCAAACTCTTCCTGAGAAGTCGTTTTTATTATTTCACATATGCATGTGCACTGTAATCATTACAAAGACATCAAAGAACAACAAAAAACTTTAGTTTGAGAAAAAAAGTGCCGTTTAAAGAATTTGAGAAATTTTTTTCTAGGAGTAGCCCGTGAAAAACCGCTGATTCAAAATATCTGAACATTTCAGAAAATATACTTCAAACATATATCAAAAACGAAGGAGCAACGGAAATTTGAAAAATTACCCGATAAAAAAATTGGGATCAAAATAAGGAAAAAAGTACACTTCTCAAATTGTTTTTCTATTTTTTTAAATTTGTATGAGAGATTTCAAAATTCTAAAGCTCCTTCCATTTTGGGCTATATTAAAGGAATGTTTCAGAGAAATTAGAAAAAAAATGTTCAGGGACCTTTGCCGTGCTACTCTTTTTGTCAATTTTTCTGTCACATTTTCAGAGGACTCATATTCCCATTCCAAAATGTTTACTGTTTCTATTTGCATTACCACAGTGAGCCTGGTTGTATAAATGATAAGTGGAACTAAAAAATTGAGAGAAAATCCAACCAAAAGACAGTTAATTTTGATGGTCAGATTATACTCAAATGCCATGTGCTTCCTGGTTTCGGCCATCTTGGATTTTTTGATTAAGTTATAAGTTACCTTAAAATATTTGTAAAAACACTATATCGTTCACACGTATAACAGTGCATGATTTAATCTGGCTTAATTGGGCGATGAACGGGATATCATGTTGTTCTGTACCACAGATCCGGAGCCAGATCCAGCCCCTATTGGTAGTAGGCTCAAAGGATAAATGAGTATATTTATTGAGTCTAGACACAGAGGAGGTAATCTGGCAGAGGTCCGTGTACTGTACCTTCATCATGACATCTTGATTCACAAAGGTTTCAGTTTTCCTTACCTGGTCTTTAGACCAGAGTAGAGAGCGACGTCATCATCTAGCCTTTTGCGTTGAGAGATTAACAAATCAGAAAACCGATGCTACAGTGCGAAAAGTGAAAATAAGCGATGGGTTTCCAAACTAAACAGAGTCCTCCTGAGTACCAAAATGGATTTTTCCATATACCCCTGAGACTCTTATATCAACGGTACACGCTGTAAGTATCTTCGACCGTTAATTTGAAGTTTTGACCTACATGTACCAGATGTTTGAAAATCAAGGATTGCGAGTTTCATACTGCACCATTTTTCTTCTTGGTCCCCACCTGTAAGAAGCCCCTATCACAGCTGGGGACCAAAATACCGCTGAAAGTAGGGACTCTGTATAACAGAATAATGTACCAACAGAAAGGCATTTTGTTCCCGGATTTTGTTATGCTTTGAATGGAACAAGTTTGAAGAAAAACGATTCGGTATGAGACTCGCAATCCTTGATTTTCAAACATCTGGTAGGTCAAAAAATCAAATTAACTGTCGAAAAGTAAAATGCACAAATATAGCAAAATGGCTTTTATAGGCTTTAATATCTAGTGATTTTAGATGTCACTACGGTAAATACCACGTCCGCGTAGGGAAGTTCTAATTTGAAAACGAAGCCATGCCAAATCTGGGTGTCCGGGGCGGACTTTAAATACCAAATTATGGTCTCTAACTAGTAACAGCGGAACATATTTTCTTGTTATAAATGTCAATGGATATGTACAGGGTGGGCCAAAAAAAACCACCCCCCTAGCCATTACTCCTGATAAATATTTATTTTCTTACATGTACACCAACAATGATATATTATTTTAAAGATAATTTAATTTGCAACAAAATGATATATAATACAACGATTTTCAACAACCCTGGCTCGAGATATAACCATTTATGTGACATGGGGGTCAAAAAACACCTTTTCAATTTTCATCGATTTTGCGAACAATAGCATATTTCTACCAAATTTTACTGTTCAGTTAAAAATTGCAACATTGTCATGAGTCTTTCATAATTGGATATTATATATATTGTTTTCATTCAGTTTTTGAACCACTCATGCTCAATAAACATGTGTATGCTTATAAAACAAATTAATTTCTTAAGTCTGTCCAAATAAGGCTCAATAAACCCACCCCCTGGACCAATCCTCTGATCGGATTATTCGCTAAAGACGCGAAAACCATTCGTATAATTGATGGATCTCTGTGGAAGTACCATCGAACTCGTAATAATTCATTCTTTCAGTCTGTCTACATCCCTGATAGGCTAGTGATCTTCATAGACCAACTGTTCTAAATGCCCCAAGTACTATACATGTAATCAACAGGATAGACTCTATATATCAGTAAGCAAGAATAGGGACATTTGCGATAAAAGGCTACTCAAATCGAGATGACATTTTTCTGAAAGGGTAGTGGTGTCCACTCGGTGTTTCCCAAAAAGGAAAGACCGTACAGACCCTGTTTTTGTTGAACCAGGAGCAAAAATATACTCTGAATGTTAATGACATGAGGTGTTAAAAAGGACTCCTCAAGGATATAAAAACATGTGAAAGAAATTTCATTTTCTGATTGGAAAGTGTTTCATCACACAGGTTCAATGCTACCCTGGAGTTTTTGAAGATTCGAAATGACACCATCTCTAGCCCGGACAAATGACTTACTGGCAGTCCAGATGCCAATAATGTTGATTACCACACCTGGGGGTATCTAGAACAGTTGGTATTTAAAGATACCAAGCCTATCAGGGATGTAGAGGAACTAAAAGAAAGAATAACTAGCAGTTGAATGGTACTTCCGCATACATCCATCAATTATGCCATCAACCAATGGCTTCCGCGTCTTAAGCGAATAATCTGATCAGAGGATGGCTCTGGGGGGTGGGTCTATTGAGCCATATTTGAACAGACTGAAGAGGAAATTAATTTGTTTCATAAGCATACACATGTTTATTGAGCATGCATGGTTCAAAAACTGAATGAAAACAATATATAATATCCAATTATGAAAGACTCATGACAATGTTTCAATTTTTAACTAAACAGTAAAATTTGGTAGAAATAGGCTTTTGCTCGCAAAATTGATGAAAATTGAAAAGGTGTTTTTTGACCCCCATGTCACATAAATGGTTATATCTCGAGTCAGGGTTGTTGAAAATTGTTCTATTATATATCATTTTGTTGCAAATTAAATTATCCTTAAAATGATATATCATTGTTGGTGTACATGTTAGAAAATAAATATTTATCAGGAGTAACAGCTAGGGGGGTGGTTTTTTTTGGCCCACCCTGTATATAAATGAAGTCTCTGTATAATTTATAGTTTATTGACATACAAGACCGTTCATGTAATGCTGCTATGTCACCCAAAACCAAGAAAATATATTCTTTCACAAACAAAAAACCAAACGGACGTGGTGCTATATCTCTAGTAATGATTCAAGTCAGTGAATCGAGAACAATTATGCATGACAATATACTCACATATTCTAATATAAGTCATTTAAAATGTACAGGGCGTTCAGTAAGTAAAGCTAATTTTGCTCTCAAACTTTTATTTCTTGTCTAGCATCGTTCAAATTTTTAGTAGAGAAGCATCAGACACTTTTCTAACTATCCTGAAAAAATGATCAAGATATAATGAATAACAGCAAAATGGTGGTTGTCATAGTAACGCGAATACGGGTTCTGCGGAGCAATTTTATAAGTTCACAGCATAGTAGATTTTGTTAACGTTAGTTTCTGTCCTGTCTATATTTCAACCATAGTTCTGTGGCTGTGGCTACTCCACATTTCTACTTTCAAGTTAGCATTCTATTTCATGTTCAAAGTAGTTCCCCTTAGCTTTCACACACAGCTGATGTCGTTCTATCCACTTCTGATATATCCTGTGGAAGCCATCTGGAAAGTTCTTTGTCAGTGAACGTTGAACGGCATTCTGAAGCTCATGGATATTTGCGTGGATCTTACCACGCAGATCATTTTTCAAACATGAAAATACCCAAAAATCGCATGGTGCCTTGTCAGGAGAATACGCTGACTGGCCTTGAACCTCCAGCGTTCTCTGGATAGTATCCTGCACCATTTGTGACCTATGCGATGGCGCATTATCTTGATGGAATATGTAGGAGTTGAGAGTCCTATGGGGCCTCTTCTTGCGAATCGCGTTCACAAGATGGCGCCGCAGCACCTGAAAATGAAATGTGAATTTGATCATTTGATGTTTAAGTTAAAATGTTTTCTTTGTATTATTTTAGACGTAGACCTAGTACTCAAACCAAGCTAATTGTTAGAAAGATATATTTCATAAAATGTAATTACCATGGCATAATATTCCTTGTTAACAGTCTGCCCTTCTGGCACGGCATGAGCCAACAATGGACCTTCGATGTCTATAAAAATGATAAACATGACTTTCCCCGCTGATGCTCCAAGAGCTAGCTTTGCAACGATCCCCACGGGTGTTGGAGAGTTCTTTGTTCGCCATGCACTGTTCTGTCTTGTACTATTTGGCTCAAAGTATCGAACAAAAGTTTCATCACAAGTGAGAAGATTGTTTAGAAAGTCCTCTCCCTCATCTTTGTAACGGCGCAAGAATGCAACTGAATCTTCCAGGCGATTTCTACGCTGCTCGTCGGTCAGATTCTTTGGTACCCATTTCGCAGACACCAAGGACATATTTAGAGAATTGTGAATCAGATAATGTACCCATCCTAGGCTGATATTGGTTAGTTCTGAGAGTTCCCTTACAGTTATACTGCGGTCTTCATCTAACAATTGCCTCAAATGATTCATGTTAGCCTCTTTGGTTAGAAGTTTTGGCTTCCCTGACCTTGGCTCATCACTTGTTGTTTTTCTCCCCTTTTGGATTTCCCTAGCAACACATTGTATCTGATGCTACTTCTCAATTGTTGTTTCATTTCATTGTTCATTTTGCTTCCATTGGCAATCCTGGCAGCCATGATTTTGATGATGTCATGGAGCAGTGTCTGATGGATCATTCTGGATTATTCCATCTGTTGTATCATCTGTCTGTGATGTCATAGACTACTGTTGCCATGGTATCATATTTGTGTGTGTTGTTGTTATGTTTGTCGTGACTTTCAGCCATAGCAAACAAAGACATATGCAGCATTAATCTTAATCAATTTCATTGCATTATAACATTTTTATTAAAGTAAGAAATTGCTCCGCAGAACCCATATTCACGTTACTATGACAACCATTGTTTTGCTATTATTCATCATATCTTATTTAATTTTTCAGGGTAGTAAGAAAAATGTCAAATGCTTCTTCACTGAAAATTTGAAAGATAAATGACACAAAATAAAAATTTGAGAGCAAAATTAGCTTTACTTACTGAACGCCCTGTATATACTACAAATGGGACTATACTACCCCGTTTTTATAGTCTCTAGACAAATGTAAGTAGACGACATGTCCACCGGACATATATAAAAGGAAAAATAAGGATATGTTGTCTCGGGGACAGAGGCAACCAGAAAATATAGTCAGCTTGGACATGTAAATCTAAAAAATTAAGAATAAGTTGTCCCAGGGACAGAATTAACGAGAAATTATAGTCTCCTGTACGTGCATTAATATTAAAAATAGTCTCATGAAACGTATTTATTGCTGATATCATCAACGCTAACTTGGCACAGTACAGATTTTACCACCTTTCATAAAAGTTACGATTGCTCAGTCATCCATGAGTTACATAATGATCTAGGTACCATTAGATGGAGAACAAAATCGGTCTTTTAGTGCTACCTTTGTGTTTTTTAAATGCTCAGAATTTTAGTATCCTGGCTTTCAAGTTGGGTATCCTTTTTTGTGGACGCCCTGTAGTAGAGTATTGGAGTGAAATACTTTCCTCATATCTTTGTCATTTTTAGAAATTTCGTACACATGTACATCATTCAATTTCGTACTAGACTATGTCATTTCATGAACATTGGACTGATAGTCGCAATGTTACAGCACTTTAAACAAGGTACCCCAGTTGGCCAACATTGTGCTGTAGGCAAACCTGCACACGTTTTCCAAACCAATCAATGATATAGTCCGGCAACGCTGTGGGCTTTCCTTGTTTTGTCTGATTAAGTTTTTTTCTCTGCAGATTATGCATTGTAAGGGTACCTGTAGTGATATCTGGGTGGGTGTTGAAGTCTCACCCTTGAGGAATTTTAGCAAAATATAAAAATCCAATATGGCCGCCATGAAATCCAATATGGCCGCCATAAAAACTTTGAAATGTCATAACTTGGTTAATATTTATGATAAAAACTTGTTCTTGGTGTCAATTTCTATGTTTTAGGGGTTGAGGAATTGAATGGAAATGTTACTTTTTATGTTTTAATATGATATAATGAAGAAATTTGCAATTTTCACATATTTTACAAAATATTTTGGGCAGCTTATTTAAAAAGCAATACTTGTCCTTAATTTGGCTTCAAAGATAATATAGCATTTTAACATAGCCCTTTTTGAAAACAGTGCCCAGAGTTTGGAATAAAGGGCACACCAGACGGAATCATCTTTGGGGTTAGCAGGTCAGAATCGTCATATTTTGTCCATCCATAATTTGTGGGGTTAAACTCTGGTGGATCTGCGTCAAGTGAATGCAACCAAATTGCAACCTGCAGATGAGCGCTGGATACATTTTCCTTAAAGGTGCAACAATAAGTGCAGGGGGACCATTCACGATCATCGACAGGTGTCATAATATATTTAAGTTTGGATATTTCATCAAGACTAACATACATTTTCATTATCTCCAAAGAAACCCCCTGGATGAACATTATTTCAGCTGATATTCCTCTTGAAACGTGGTGGATCTTAAAAATCTATGAGTGGGACTCCCTTTATAGAAGCTTTGAACTGAATTTACACTTCTTAATGCTGAAATTGATAGTGTATACATACATTTTATGAAAATAAGTATGTCAAAGAAGGTGATGAACCAAATATTGAACTGATAGCTCTCTACAGTCCTTGTTGCCTTTGTTTTGTTTGCTCAACCTTCTGCATCCATGTTTTTTGCCAAGCCTTTGTTAGGGACATACATTTCGAGTGTCCATAACATGCTAAGATGAATTTGGTAGCCTGGTCTTGGATATCTGCAAAGGATGCATAGCCTAAAGTCACATTTCCAAGCAGCTCCAATTTGTACTTTTCCTGACCTCAGTACTCTAAGGCCAGTATGTTTGCCAACACCAAAGTAGAATGCTACGGTGTAAAGGCCTGTTAAAGTGTGAGTTGCAAGTAGTTGCGGCATGATATCCTTGTGTTTTTCTAAGGTCGCATCAATATCAATGAGAGCCCTTCCTGCTGCAGGTGATGACATGACATAGGAGGTTCCTGCTGTACCGGAAATGAAGCAGCAACACAAAGACGTTCATGTCATCAGCCAAAATTAATACATTGCCATGTGTTATGCGGCATACTATAATATAACTGCATTCCTCATTAAGAATGGCCTGGACGACACATGTGTGATCTTAATTTTGAGGTCAAATATTGTTCTGGTATTATTACCCTATACTCTATCTTTTGGATATCCCCACTGGTAAAGATTAAATAGCCCATATCTGGGCTATAGGGTGCTCATTCATAGTCTGTTGTACTGCTGATAATGTGGTCATTGAAGTGGTCCCAAAGCCATAATTGGTCATCATTGGATATATGGGGTATGGCTCTGTCTTATTGAAACCACTGCTGCTCCCTATCAACCCCCTGAGTTCACCTTAAGTTCATGGGAATCACAGAATAGAGTCTGATGTTGAAAGATATTGCACATTCGTTAGCATCATCAAAGGTAAAGGACCTTATCTTCTGAGAACACACTAAACTGGGCATCTGTCTGTGTGAAGTTGCCTCACCACTACTTCATCAAGTGCTTGGCTCCCCAAGAAAACATTATTGTTAGAGTTCACCAGTGCATCAAGTTTGAAATGGAGTTCATCTGAATAACAGACCAGTTCAGACAGCCATCTTGGGCATGTTGCTTAAAATTCAGTAATATTGTGACTATCAGTCCGATGGTCATGAAATACGGTAGATTGGTAGGAAATTGAATGATGTACACATGTGTAAAATATCAGGGAGGTATTTCTTAGAATGACAAAAATATTAGGAAAAACTAGGGTTGCCGTTTTTCTGACCACCCTTTACTATGTCAAACAATGAACACTTTAACTTGCCTAACTTATTGAAGAGTGTGCAGTAAACACGTGTGTTATTTCTAGGTTGCAAGAATCTCTGCGATCCAGGGCATTGACGGGAACTGTCAAGTGGTTTAACGATGAGAAAGGTTTTGGGTTCATCACACCTGATGATCATAGCGTTGATAGTTTTGTGATTCATGTGAGTTTTCTTGTACTTATGTTGATCTGTTGACTTTATAACAAATATGACTGATTAAAGGATGTATATAACTATCAAGGGCTTAGAAAACAATGAAAATTAGTTTTAAGAATAATATCATCAATTAGATTCACTTTCATCAATTAAATGCAATAAATACTCTTTCGCTTTCTAATCAAATGTGAAAGTGCTCTAATAACGAAAGTGAAAGTATTTTACCGTTGTTAAGAACTTGCAAAAACAAATGTCACAATGAATGTCTCAATACCATCCAAGGTATGAGGTTCCATATCCATCCGCCAAAAGGTATGACCCCTATATAGTCCATTTAAAAACTCGTGGTATTGTTCTAAATAACGCCATAGTTGGCTTCTAGGGTACCTAGTATGCCACTATTTGGTATCAAAATAAAGAGGAGGAGTTCAACTTTCATTTGAATTACGAAAATAGCGATGTAGGTCAAAAATAGTTCCGACGTGAGCATGTTTACTACGCGTTTGCCCATCATATCAGAATTGAGGAAGTGGTAGCAAACGCGAGTCACAATAAATGGACGCTGATATCTCAAAAAGTAACCTGACTCCCTATAATTTGATGTAGATCAATCGAACCCCTATATGAACAGGTACATTTTGATATATAACACTATGGGGGGTAAGCGTTTTATAGTTGGTCACGAACGCCATATGTGCAAAGTATTGTTATGAATTTTCGAATTTGGTGTTGGATTACGGTACTCATACCCCAACCCATATTGATGACGTAATACTCGTAGCCGGCTCTCATTGAAATGCAATGTAATGTGACGTCATTCCCCTAACAACTTAACGATAGCTTTGGAGAAACCCCCAAACTGTTAGTAGTCTGGGAATAGAGGCGAGCTAAGCGACATATGTTTTCATGAACTAGAAGTGATACTGATCAAGAAAAAATTGTGGCAATTCTGAATCCGCGACGGCGTTGCTATGGTAACCAAATAAATATGCCACGCCCAATTTTAGGTGCTCCTTCCAGTATTTGGTCTCTATTTCCGTCGTTATTGCTCAAATTTTGATGGATTTTACATCAAATGGAAGGTTATAGATAATGCAATTCTGAATCCGTAAAAGCGTTGCTATGGTAACAAAGTAAATATGCCACACCCACTTTTAAGGGCTCTTTTCAGTGTTTGGTCCCTATCTTCTTCAATATTGCTCAGATTAAGATGAAATTTGCACCAAATGAAAGGTAATAGAAACCACAATCAAAGAGTTTATATAAAATGATTCATGTATATTAATTATGAGGTCATAACCGTTTGTTTTTGCATATTTTATTTTAATCATGATGTAGAAATCTGGGAAATTATTGTCTTTAAAATGGTCAGTAATGCTTTTAAGTAGTTAATTAGTTTATTTCTTTTAGTTGAGTTTATTAGTTTATTTCATTCATACATGTACATGTATGGTCATAAAAAATGAATAAATATAATGAAAGTGTCCCATTCCCACCTTTGCTTTGGTGACAGCATGTAGCAAAACTATCTGCTGTAAACAAGAATTCTTTAGAAAATGTTACATTTTGACCAGTTGACTGACATGTATTCTTTTTAAAATTTGGTGAAAATAATCTATTAACTGTAAAAAATTATTTAATTTGGATTGTGTTATATTATGATGTCATAATGGCAATCATTAATCAGGGGCGCAGTCAGCTTTCAGTCGGGGGGCGGGTGCTGCGATCGTGGCATATAGTTGATATGCAAATCACCCTATTTGTATATTTTATAGCTTGTTTGATTGCTCTGTATATTACCTTTCATTTGGTACAAATTTCATTTAAATCTGACCAATAATGATAAAGATAGGGGCCAAACACTGAAACGAGCCCCGAAAAGTGGGCGTGGTATATTTACTTTGTCACCATAGCAACGCCGTAGCGGATTCAGAATTGCCAACTTAATATTTCCTGATTGCATTATCTATTACCTTCCATTTGGTGTGAATTGTATCGAAATCTGAGCAATAATGACGGAGATACACTAAAAAGAGCCCCTAAAAGTGGGCGTGGAATATTTACTTGGTTACCATAGCAACGCCGTCGCAGATTCAGAATTGCCAACATCATTTTTCTTGGTAAGTATCACGTATAGTTCATGAAAATATATGTCGCTTAGCTCGCCTATAAAAAGGACACGGAATGACATTTGCTCCCTTACTATAGTGGATTTCCCAAATTATTTCACATTTATATATAAAGTTAACTCTAACTTGGGTAAAATAAGTGTACTATCATATTAGAATCGATTCCCCATATGAATACAAATATTTGATAATAATAGCGTATAATGCTTTCAAGAAATAAGCCAAAAACGACTATGTTATTGTAATTGATTATTTAAGGTGGGCCCCTCATTAAATACACTGGACGAAACGTTCTGAAATTGCTAAAAGTTTGGATCATTGTAACAACTCCCACTCCGTCAATATTTTATCAATTTATATTTTCTTTATATGGAATGAAAGATGAATATCCACTCTGAATGTATTAGTAAATACTATGATACAAGTAATTCTGGGATTTATCGCCCCATTCTATGTCAAATTCTATGTCAAATATAGTTACTGTGAGTACTCATCATACACAATTTTTAGTTTATTGGCCCAAAAATTTGGTAGGGCCTCAGAATGGGCCTTTTTTGGGCATAAATTGGCATTTTTGGGCCAATTATCAAAATATTGGCCCTAATTTTTCAAAATTGGGCCCAATTTTTGGTTTTAGGGGCGCAAAATTGTTTACAGACTCCCCCCTTGTGATTTTCTGGATCCCCCACTGTCATATTAAATTTCGAGTGAATGAATAGACGTATTCACCAACCCTCAGAAAATTTCCTCAGTGTAGATTAAGATTATAATCAAGGCGGCACAGGTTTAAACCTAATATGAATGTATTTGTCAGTGTATGAATTAATAGTTTTCAGTATAGTGCACTGGACAATCATAAAATAAACACATATTTCATTAGGTTATCGGTGAATAAATGTGACATCTTCATAATTTGTAAACTTTGTTTTCAGTCTGCCATTGTAGGAGACGGCTTTAAAACGCTTGTTGAGGGACAAAGGGTATCTTACAACGTCGAGTTTGGCCAAAAGGGGCCCATAGCGAATAATGTAGTCCCAATAAGTACAGGTAAAAGCTAGGAATTTGAACATCAAATCCTTTTTACAACCACACTTTCAAAACTAATTCAAGCGTTTGGTATATTATGCATTTCCGAACCTAAAATACAAATTGCAATATATTTTCATTTAATTGCCGTATTTCTAAGGAAGATTTTTTAATCTGTTAGTTTTTCCGGTAGTTTTTAAAAACAGGCTGTATTTTTAAGTAGAAAACGGTAGTTTTACGGTAGATTTTTAAAAAGCGGTAGTCGCCCGGGAACATTTTTCAAAAACGGTAGTTTTTCCAGTTTATTATCAATAACCTTCTGTAAAAGCTCCCGTGTCGTATTTCTGCTAAAATCTACCATAATTTTATTTTCAAATCCGTTTTTCTTTTGAAAATGGCTGTAAAATCTTCTGTATTTCTGCTGAGATCTCTGCTAAAATATTCCGTTCTTTCTGAAAACTCCCGTAAAATCTAACGCTTATTCGCTGAAATCTACCGTATTTTTTAATAGAAATTTGACAAGTCTGTGACCTTGATTATCGCAGTCACACTTGTTTCTTTCACTCTCAGTTTCGCGGCCCGAAAAAATGTATAAATCCTTTGTAATGTAAAAAATGAGCGAACAAATCCAATTTTTGTTCTGGGCCAACTGACATGTAAATAAGCAGTCCAATCACCGGCCTTATTAGTCATTCATTTTTGTCATATAACATAGTTTTCAGGCGCGTAACCAGGCATACGCAAGGGTACGCAGTTGCGTACCTTATATGATGAAGCAAAAAAAGAATTGTAAAAAATAAAAAAAAATAAAGCAAAGTATTTTGTTTTATGATCTTCCTGGACAACTTCTCTTCAAGACTCCAGACAAGTACCATTTTTCCTTTCTGGTCGTATCTTCTGACTCGTACAAAATAATCTTCCCTGGCATTTAACTTATACCGAATTCTATGAGGCGTCTCAAGACCTATCTCAGATCAATTATGAGACAAACAAGATTAAGTTCATTGGCAGTAAAGACTTGGTTTTTAATAAACGTGGAATTATAAGTACCCTGCGTGCAGAGTCTAGTTGAAGACGAAGCTCTCTTTTAAGAAGTGAAGTGAAACGAATGCAAAGGGTAAATCATAAGAGCGTGGGCGGCAAAGGCCCCTCGCCGTTTGTGGCTTGCATTTGCCAGTTTTATTACATGTAAAAGGTGCATGTAAATAACATTAAAAACTTTTTCAAATGATAGGCCTAAGTGATTGAACGGGCAATAACCTTTCATGTGTGGTTTTATTTATTCATTCACATCACGATTGTATACAATAAATAGTGTCCCATCACAAAGTCTGATATCGCTCAGAACGCACAATTTAAGGTCTAAAATCAATAAAGGAGTGGTATCGATATGGTGAACTTTTTGGACACGCATTTCTCTTAAACCAGTCATCAAAACATTCTGAAAATTTTACACATCGTCAATATAATAGTCATCTTTTGGAGGATAACATTATAATTTGAAATATACAGGGTGGTCAAAAAAATGGAAACCCTGCATTTTCCTAATATCTTTGACATTTTAAGGAATTACTCCCTGATATTTCACACATTTGTACATCATTCAATTTACTACCACCCTACCAATTTTCATGACAATCAGACTTATAGTCACAATTTTACAGCACTTTGAATAACATGCTTCAAGTTTGGCCATCATCGCGCTGTAGGCAAACCTGCACAGTTGTCAATGGGCCGAATGCATTCCTCAGCAGGTATGGCCTGAATGATACAGATGATCTCACTTTTGAGGTTTGTGATTGTCCTGAGGTCATTCTCATACATTTTTTCCTTGCCATATCCCCACAGGTAGGGACATTTTGGACGATGAGTACAGGTGGCCCGACAGCGCAATAGTGGCCACTAGGGCATGTTCTGTAAAGTGATGTAACATTGTGACTATCAATCTGATGGTCATGAAATAAAGTGAGCTGGTAGGAAATTGAATGGTGTACAAATGTGCAAAATATCAAGGAGTTATTTCTCAAAATGACAAATATATGAGGAAAATGGTGTAAGGGTTTCCATTTTTTTTGACCACCCTGTATATAAATATTTTTTTCTATATCGTTTTGGAAAACACATACATCAGACACTCCTTTTGTTATTGGTATCATATGTTCGGAATGAAATGAAACATCTATCCGAACCTCATTGGAACAAAACGACATAAACACAACGTTGTAATTGTACAAAGGAAAGTTTGGTTGATTTTTAAAAAGTATATTGTTAATGAAATAAAAGGTTTATCTTAATTTTTATCTATTTTTGGGGGTTTTGTTTTTAGTTTTTGCATACTTTTTGTGAAATCAACCAAAATTTCCTCTGTATAACTATAATATTGAGAGGTCTAAGAAAATGCTGTATATGCTATTTTGTTCCAATATGGTTCGGAAAGATATTTTATTTCATTCTCAAGAATTGGTAGAAAGGAACAAAAAACAATTGCACTAAAAAACAAAATGGATGAACTTCCTGGTTATGAACTTTTTGTTCTCTCGATTTAAACTTATTTGGCACAAAGTTAGACAATATAGTCTAGCTTTTAGAAATGCTCTAGGTAAGAATTCAAATATTTAGCATCAAAACTCAGTCTAGAAAGACAAGAAAAACAGTACAACCTAATACACAACCAATAAATTAAAACCAAACATGGATTCAACCGAAGAACAAATCAAATCAAGTATAACCCGTGATTCCGATTTATACAACTATTTGTTAAAGCAGGCACAACCTTAGACAGCGTACATCAATCACAAAAAACAATCAGACACAACCCAATCGGGCACAACCTGCATCAAACCAACATGTTGTGATAATGCTTATACTTCAATTTTGTATTGTGCTACCACCATAACTTGTAACAAAAAATACAATACAATGCAATACTACCGTTTTTTAAATCTACCGGAGAAACTACCGTTTTTGGAAAAATCTACCGAAAACTACAGTTTTTTGATCTGCTGGAAAAACACATTTTTCAAAAATCTAATAGAAAAAGCACTGTTTTTAAAGAAAGGAAAAATCTACAGTAAAAACTACCTTTTAAAAAAATCTACCAGAAAATACCATACTTTTTAAAAACAATAAGATATTAAAAAGAATTACGGTTTTAGGTTGGCAGGTCTATATGTAATACCTTGATGGATCAAGATAGAAATTTAGGGGGAATAAAGGTATTTGCAATATTTAGTAGCAGCATATGGGGAGTCACCTATTCTGCAATCTGACAATTTTTGAGTTGAAGAGAGTATCGAAAATATCAAGCAACCTTTTCGAATGGCTGATATAAAAGTAGATTACTTTTATGTTTGAGCTTTGCAATAAATTGTATACCTTAGGTTTTGAATTTGTAGAGGATCCAGGAGACGGAGATTACCAGAATACAAAGAAGAGAGGAACGCTTGAGGATATGCAGCACCCTACTGGTAGTGAATTGTTATTAAACAACTCTAAATACATAAAGGCCTACCAGAAGGCAAGGGAGGAGGGAACACGAGAGGTCTACCATACTCGGATCATGATCGTTGGCCAATACGGGGTGGGGAAAACAAGTCTTAAGAAGCGTCTATTAGACCAAGGTTATGATAAGGAGCACATTCCGACAGATGGCATACATGTGGACCCATCGGCATGTTATATCGATATCAGCAATTCGGTCATATGGAAAACCAAAGCAAAGGGTAGGCCATTCATATTCGACCATGGCGTTCGTATAGTGCGGGCAGATGCAAAAATACGATCCTCTTACTTGTAATACATGGGAATGTTTTCAAATATAATGACAAAGATTTTTGTGTGTAGATAAGAATCAGCGATGCAAAAAGTATTGTTCTTACGAACCATTCAATTGATTTTGAGATTTTTGAAATAACTTTTTCCTTGGAGGCACTCTGAATATCGATTGCAGCTGTCTGTCAATATTTGCCAAATAGCCAATTACCCCTTAAAAGAGGATGTATGCGATAAACTATTGACAATTTGACCTTAGATTAATACAATACTGACAGTTCTGAGTGACAAATTCCGACGTTCCCGTGTCTCACACAATGCCTTTGAATGGTGCATAAATCAAGAGTATTACATTATATAACACAAATTTTAACAGTTTCTAGATTTATGAGAACATCTTTGTTTTCAAATATGTTGGAAAGCGATAATATGTTCGAAAAAAAATTGCAGGTTTCAAATCAGCAAAGGATACGGATGACCCCAAAGAGATACACGATGGTGAAGTTGCTAAGAAGCTATTGCATGCTATCATGATCCAGGGCATTGCTCCCAACGACAATGTGAGCTCTGGTGATATTGATGATAGCCATACTACTCCGGAAGACATACCTGAGAATATTATAAGTAAAGTTGAAAGTTTAGCTGCTGTTAAAAATCAGGTATGAGTTTATATTATTCGTAAGAGAATTACATAGATTACGATGCTTCAAAGTTTTTATGATTACAGAACACTAAATACTAAATAGTGTATCAAATAGTACAAAAAAACAAAAAAGGTTGAAAGTTGCCGTCAGAAAATGCTCGCTCTTAGATTTTAAGGAGTTTTATGCAACAAAAAACTGATGACATGCCTTATTTTCCTATGTCAGGAGGAAAAACAGCTAAAGCTATCATTCTGGGATTTCGGTGGTCAGCATGTATTTTATACAACGCATCAAACATTTTTGACGGACAGAGCCATATATCTGTTAGTTGTGGACCTAACCAAGGATCTCGATGAGAAGGTTGAGACATTCAGACAGTCACGTTCAGGCAAGAAACTTGATGCCACTGCCCCTAAGACGGTCAAAGGTGAGGATATGGTGAGGATATACACGTGCCACAATGCGTAGTACTAACATTGGTCCAACGAAAATTTGTTCAGTGAATTAAACTCCCCAAATCCATGATTAGGATTTTCACATGCCCTTAAAAACAATAAAACACCAGTTCATAACTATTACTCTCCATCTAATTGTCTTGAATTGCTGTTGCATTAAATCTACAGCATTATGGAATTTGATTTATGGTACATTGTACATGTACTTTCGTTTGACTGTCTTCAAGATGTGTTATCTTTTAACATATCCGTAAGTTCAATTAAATAAAAAATAGAAGCGTTAGAAAGTGATGATGAAAATAAATTTTGTTAAATAAATATCAAATGTATATTTGTATATTCTACTAAGTTACAAAAAGGCCATGGAAGGTATCGCAAAAGATGTTTTCATGCACCGATATTTTGAAATTTGATTTCCACAAGGGCGGGCTACGAGTATTACGTCTTAAATATACGTTGGCTGATATGGCGACATTCATTGTGACATTTGTTTTGGGGGATTCCTGACAACGGCCAAACACTTTCACCTTCCTTATTAGAGCACTTTGACATTCAATTGGAAATCGAAAGTGCATTTATTAGATTTAGTTAATGAAAGGGAATCAAACTGATGATTATCCTCGAAAAGTTTTCTAAGGCCTAGATAGTTATATACATCCTTTAAATTACTTATTTTTTATAATACTCTGTAATGTAGCTTTCGATTATCTTTACAATCTTTCATTTATCTTTGTGTTTAATCTGATAATTATTCACATAATTATCATATGCTGGTTTACAGAAAATCCTGAAATGCATTAGGATGTTAAACATAAATGTAATAACATTGTTCTGAGCTAAAATACAATTTATTAATACGGTAATTATAAGACATAAATGCAAACACGATAAATACAAAGATTCACAAGTAATATTAAAACTATCAACCGCCGCCCAGCAGCCCAGAACACATTGTCGTTATGTTTTTATAATTAATCATTGAACAGAGGTTTTTTGTTTTCTGGAATTCATAAAATTGCGAAACGCAATATTTTTAGGATCAGACCAACGTGTGGTTCACTAATTTCATACTTGATTCACGTTGTTTGAATCGCCATTTGTATTTTCTTAACATCAAATTTATTTTCAACATTTTAGACTACTTAGACTACTGGTTAAACTCTATACATACTCATACTGGAAAGTCATCTTCTGAAACAGAATCGCTGAGTCCCCCCGTCATCATAGTAGGAACACACAAAGATATCGTCAATATGGTAATATATAAGAATAAATACGAATATTACCAAGTCGATAGGAGTTAATATAATATTGCGTAACTGACATTTCAGAAAAAATAAAACATGTGACTTTAACCAAAGCATTTCTAATTTGCAGACACACGAAACTGACCAGCAGAATCTTGACGACTATTTCCTCAATCTAAACTTAAATATTCAGGATAAGGTCTACTTTCCACATGTCTGCAAAACATATTTTGCAGTCGACAATCAATCTGACGACGACTCCGAGTTGAATGAACTCAAGGAGAAGATCGTAGAGCTAGCAGAAGAGCAAAGATTCTGGGGACAGGAAGTACCAATTAAATGGCTGCTTTTAGAGAAAAGGCTCATTGAGTTCAAAGTGGGAACCGCTGACCAACATCCAAGGCATTTTCTTAAGTTTGATGAAGTGGCAAAGATTGGTTTTAAAGAGGGTTTGGATGAAGATTCTGTCCGGGCTTGTCTTGAATTTTATCATTCAGTCGGAGACATAATCTACTTCAATGAAATCAATCTCAACGATCTAGTGATCTTGGATCCTCAGTGGCTCATTGATGTTTTCAAGAGTATTATAACAGTACCCAAGTTTCACAGATTCGCGAAAGGACGAAATACACTTGACAGCAACGTCTGGGATAAACTGGATAAATATGGTGTGCTTCAAGAGCAATTCATTGAAACCGTGTGGAAGAAACTTTACGCTGATATAGCGATACATAGTGACGTAATGATAGAACTCATGCAACGTTTTGACTTAATTTGTCCATTTAGAAATTGCGTGGAGAATATTCATGAGAAACGGCAATTCTTTGTGCCTTGTCTGCTTCCTAAAAGAGAGTCTAGTGACATTGATGTTATGAAAAATAAACCACTAGTTTGTGGCGCACTTTTCTTCAAATTCTCATTCCTCCCTAAAGGGCTTTTTCATCGACTCGTTGCAAAAATCTGTAACGCAAATACATGGTTTTTACATGGCAATGTATTCTTTGATTACGTTAAGTTTAAAATTGCCGATGGTTTTCATGTGTTAACACTTCTAGCTGAAGACAATCACATAGAGATACAACTCCATCAATTATCAAAAGGGATGACAAATCATGGGAAAAACGCTATGTGTACCAGAATCCGTGAGGACGTCGAGGCAAATCTGAAGTCTACCATTAAGAACTATTGTCCCAATGTCAGATTTGAGGTTTCTGTCAGATGCAGATGTCAGGATGTACCAGAAGAGGCGCAGATGTTAGTACCAATTTTAGAGAAAGATATTAACCTTGGTCAGAAGCTTTGTGAATTTCACCCGGATCTAATAGAATTGCATCGTCATAAACTATGGTACAACATTGAACAATTGGTGGAACAAACCCAGGGTAAGTGAAACATTCTCGAATGTACATTTGTATTTACATTATGTGACATTTTGTCATCCTAATGGCTTGTTATCCCGGTCATGGGTTATTTAATTTCAAAAACTATGAGCTCAACTGCTTGCCACAAAATAAGCAGCTTTTCGAATTTGAATAACCACTCCTAAATATAAATAATTTTGTACGCTAATATGTTACAGTATATCTTCAATGAATGCACAGAAAATAATTTTTTCCAAATTAATATAATTGGTGGCTAAGTGACAGTAGATCTATTTTTAAATGTTCAAACTTTTTCAAATTATTTTTCAAGGTGAACTGAGTGATATCGAGCTCCTTGACATTGGCATGAAATTGGGGTATGATATTGAAGAGGTTGCCATTCGACTTGGTATGAGCCAACACCAGGTACAAACCATGAAACTGAGTAACCAACAAAATGCCAAAACCTGGGGTTTAAACATACTCGTAAGCTGGAGAAACGAACAGGATAGAGGTGTGGACAAGAGAAAGGCATTGGCCGATGCTCTCAGAAGGTCAAAAAGAGCTGATCTAGCTGACCAAGTATTGAGAAGCCAACAGAATTAAGGAAGTTTGATATTAATTACTTTTTGGAGTCATTACCTGACCTGGACCAGAATATATGATATTCGTAGCTTTGCAACATCAAGTCGACTATAAGATGTTTGGATTTTCGAGTTTTGTCGTCGCCCTTAGTCCCTCTTTAATCCAATACTTTATAATAGGTCTCTTCAAGGGATGTAGAGGCTTATGAACCAAGAAAATTACGTAATTTGTATACGACAATATGTGCGAAATCAATGCCAGATGATTTTAGTGGATATAATTTGTATATACCTAATATGTAAAAAAGTCAAAGCATCGAATATGACTTTTGATATAAAGCCTATGATTTGATATTCTATATGGTTTGTTTTCTAAATGAAACAGTACGTAATATATCAAATATTATTTACAATTTAGAATCATGTGACGGATGGGGACTCACTGAAATTCCATACAGGGTGGACAAAAAACGTCCATATACTTATTGTTTCGATATAGCTTTTATCTTTTAAATGCATGTATTTCATTGAAGATTGGGACAAATAAATCTTCAAGGAGTCGCATTGCTTGGAAAATTTATTAGAAAGATCAAAGGTCGACGCATGGAATCAAACAATTTATATTGTATGTCCTTGGTGGAATATGTCGACTTTAGTGAATATAGATATGTCATCATTTGTCAATTTTTGGAGGTTCATAGAAGGTCAATAAATGAGTTTCTCACATATTTTATAGCTAATTAGAATGAAGATAAGAGAATTGCAAATTGTACTGAATAGATTTATCTAACATTTGATTTATGTCTTTGGAAAATGCCACTCAGAAATAATTAAGGGTGTTTCTGGAATTGGCCAACGTATGATGGCACGAGTTTTTACACAGTATTACACTGGTGTAAAGTATAGAGTATTGTCCCTTACATTAGGCAGAGCCGCTCTCCACCCTTGGTGCAATTGTTGGCTGAGAGTATTTCGTATTTTCTTGTAACTTGGATCATTGGCTTTGTTGTGATTTTCCTCATCATCGGTCACGTGATCATATAGCTCTACTCCAGCCAATGAGGTCCAGTCTGGCATATATGTTTTATAATTGAATTTGGCCCATTCAGTGTAACGGTACTTCTCTGTGCGCATTGTGTATCCCATGACCTCTTTGACAGGGTACGAACGTGGGTACTGGGAGAATACCCGCTGTTTCCATGGTGCACTGGGGTCACGTGCCAGAGGAATCATGCTCTGACCTTCCGTGCATACTTCTATTTTCGACGAATCCTTTGGGCACAGAGGGATCAACGGGAGTCCGGCGGCTTCCACCAAAGTTGGGAAAAGATCTACAAATTCCGTTAATTTCTCAGGTTTGATACCTTTATCTGTGATTCCCGGGACATAGACAAGCATTGGAGCATGTGTAGCGAGTTCAAAGTTTGTATGCTTACACCATTCGCCATGTTCACCTAGTTGCCATCCGTGATCACCCCAAAAAGAGATAATGGTGTTGTTTTCAAGCCCGAGGTTTTTCAGTTCCCCAATTACATCCCCGATAAGGGAGTCGGTATAGCTAAGTGCACTGTAGTAAGCGCGTCTAAGTTGCAAAACGACATCTTTCGGGAGAGTGGTGTTAATGTGGCCACTAGCGTTCAGTTTTGCAATATCCGAGTAGTGACGTAATTCACCATATTCTGACCAGGCTTCTGGGGGCATATCTACTGGGGCGTATTGGTTATCTGGTAAGCGTATAACAGATTCTGGATAATGTTGGATAAATTTCTCTGGGAATATGAACGGCAAGTGAGGCTTATGAAATCCAACTGCAACAAAAAATGGCTGTTCTCCAGATTTAGCTTTTGGAGCGACCTTTCTTAAAGTTTCAATAGCGTTTTGAGCAGTTTCAGAATCTGGGAGTGGGTGTTGTCTCTCAGTTGATTCGTCAACGGCCAACCAACTGTGACGGCGGCCGATGGGACCCCAGTATTTTGCACTTGGGGCATGATAATAAGGGACTGACCAGGATGGTGGATCGTCACCCCCGGAGGCGTGACCTGGATGAAATATCTTCCCCATTCCAACAGACATATATCCGTGCTGTTTGAAATACTGTGGAATGGTTGTAAAGTTACCACCGACATGTCTGAAGTATTTTACGAGATCATAAACGTGCGTGGTGTCAGGTCTTCTCCCAGTCAACAGGGAGGTTCTACTTGGAGAGCACACCGCTTGTTGGACGTAACTCCGGGCTAGCATCAAACTCCTCCCCGCTAGTTCATCCAGATTTGGAGTAAACATCGTCGGATGGATGGGCGTTGGGAAATCGGGCCCAAGAAATGAGTTTATTTCTGGACGCATATCATCGGATACCAGGAAAAGAACATTCTTTCTTGGTGCAGGTTGCGTAGCTCCTAGTTGTACGAGAGTTAGTATTGTAACCCATAATGCAAGTTTCCTCAATTCTGTACCTGCCATTGTTAACCGACTGAGATTTTTATCTGCAATTATACAAACACTACTCATGTGAAATACATATCGTATCTTTACAATGTTCCTACGTGTACATGTAATATCAGCGTTATAGTTCAATCAAAGTTAAATGGTCTTTGTTCTGTATTTCCGTGTTAACTTGTCTATAACAATATCCTCTATAAGCAACAAGCACTAGCACTTCCTAATATACTATACATGTATAATCTTACATGTATCTTGGAACAATGAGACGTGATGTAAAATTATGAAGTGACCTATATCGTATAAAGTAAGTATTATCGCAGCTCATGTGACAGCTTGTAACTATTCTAAAATCAAAATTATCTAAAACAATACAATGACCATTAACCACAACTGCGTACTTTTACGGAGATCATTTTAATGAGACTCGTTGGAGTTTTTCAGGAAGATTTGAATAATGGTTAGAGTTTAAGAGTTTACTAATCAATACTTTCAGAATAAAGTGTTTATTGCATGGAAGTTAAGATGCAATATTGGACGTATACAAATAACATCATTTGTAAAACATAAACACGTGATCGATCCAATAATCGACTTGTATATTTAATGTATCTTTACCCGGACCACATATAAAGATAAACACGATTCAGTAAAGTACAAAAATCAAAACCCCATAATTCCAAATACATATCCATTCATTAACGATGCAAGTGGCAAGAATAACAACAAAATACATACAGGCCAACCTTAAGATAATCATCATTTATTTCATACTTAGTAGTGTTATAGGTAAATAACATGCAGGAATATAATTGATATCTGAAGTAAGCGGGTGATATATATATATATATTTTTTTTAAATATATATATATCACCCGCTCATCAGGTCTACGACGTCACAAATCCACAGAGTAGATACTGAGCCAGGGGATTAGGCTTTAAATCCGTATAATCTACTAATTGTTGATACAGGGTATATCCCTCGGTAAATACAATATGTCAATCCTCGGTCCCTATTGTCCCTCGGGTCGATATATTGTATTCCCCTTAGATATACCCTGTATCAAAAACCTCACATTAAATAATCTCTATAAATGCCATTACAAATTAATCATAATATCACATCGGGAAATTTACGACAAAAAAATAAGTGGCAAATTATTGGCACAGTCTAACCTTGAATCTTGAATACATGTTTCTGGCTTTGAAGTAGAATTAGGTTGAATATATACAAAGTATCTCAATTGATATCGTCTTAAGACAAATGTTTTAAAGTGAGGTCATTGGTGGTAAAGTCAGCTCTTTTGTTTCATTAGCTAGGGATACATTGTCAACTTTGATTAACCAGAATGCAATATTACCAAAACCTGATTAATTGTTTCAATAGAGAGCTTTTGATATAAGTTTTCAGTCAAACTTATACTGCAACTTTTAATTTTCGTTATAAAACACCTTTGGGAAGAAGGGTTTACAGAAACCAGGAAAGTACATTTCATTTAAAAAAATGTTCTCGTTTCCTAAACGAGGGAATTGATTTGTGAATACCTCAGCAATGGCAGACTTATTCTTTCATATTTTGAAACCGGAACTCACGAACTGCATACTCCAGTAATTGCCAAATATTTGGTTTTGGAGGATGAAAGCATCCAGTCTTTGTTTCAAGATAGAGTTCCTCCCCAGTGCTATACCTGACTTGAAAATGTACAAGTTTGCGTATACGTATTCAAAATAACGTATATCGAAAGCTCTCTATACGCTAGATGAGAACTTTCAAAACTCCCCTTGAATATTATTTAATTTGTCAATTGCACAGGTGGGATCACCTCATTATACCGACGCGTATTATACCGAAACCCATTATACCGATGCGTCATAGTGACTTTGCTCCACCGTTCTTGGTTGAGTTTACGTCATGGCTCTAATTGGTACAAAAATTAAGCTACCCACGAATGCTGTTTTTCCTCCGGGGCCTTGCCATAACTAACGAAAACAATGGTGTGGACATTCCTGATGCCAATTTCTTGACTCTGTTGAAAGTCCATGGTCCAACCTCCTTATCTTATGATGACCACACAAAATGATAGAGCGTGGGAACCGACTGTGCCAAATGCTACGGATATTACAGCTATGTGTGTTGTGTTTTCAAGTGTTATTTTATATATGTCCGACAAATTGAATTATGGTGTTGATACTATCTATATGTATTTAATAGTATCTATATGTCTCGTTCATTCATTTGACCGATAAAAATCATAACTGCCTGGAGGGTAATATGAATAAAGTATGTAAATAAACGAATTAAAACGTTAAATTATGAAGCAAAAGTCTTTTCTGGGTCACTGCGAATGGCATGATTTCCTCGAGTCTCTTCAGTTGCAAGGCAACCATACTGGGACCGAATCGCGTCGTTCCACTACTGCCCTTGGTGGGGGCCCGCTACCATACTATTTGACTCCCGGAGTTTACTAAAGCACGTTAGTGGAGGAACCAACCACAGTCTCACAATCTGTCTCCGGCAAGAGCGGCCAGAGAACCAACCCATGCCAAGGGCCGGTAAACGGTTGGACCTTCGGACCGGGTGTCCGTAGTGACAATGATCAACAACTCCGTACCTGGGACTCGAACGCGGGACCTCCGCATCCCACGACGTTCAACCGCAAAGTAGCCTCAGTCTACGCCACTAGGCTACCCTGCTTAGGTGTCAAAACTGCTAAAACATAATGTAGTTGTTACAATTATTTGCTTGGATAAACACGATATTACATTTCTTATTTGATTAATCTGATTTAGTTGGAATCGAAGTTCGACCAACGATCAAGGCAATGCAATCAACAACTCTTGCAAATGTGAACGGGAGTCGTAAAGACAGAAAGTACAAGAATCGTGATCAATGTAAAGTATAATATTTAAGACACATCTTTGAATATCGGGTAGAGAAACATTTCAAAGCGAAGAAGAATCATTTCGAACATTTGATTTGTTGCCAATATATCAATTGCGTCTCAAATGAATGAAATAAAAGGTATCGCGGGCCACTAAAGCCGATGAGGGAAAACAATTATAATTGACGCATCTAGATCGCTCATCAATATAACGGTAAGTGAATGGGTTTGTGTAGATACGTCGAGGAAAATAAGCTATTTCGACGCTTGAAATATCTGATTACGCTTATTAATAATTACGCGTGGCTATTAAACACAAGTGTTGTGTAGAACAAAAACAAGAAAACTGAACAACCAATTAAGGAACTGTACTTCAGTTTCAAAGTGTTCAAGATATTTCCGCATGTTCTAAAACACAAAATTTATATTTTAGGCTATCCATATTTTGTCAGATATCTCCAATTCATATTACAGGGAAAACATAATCATGTTTCCGAAAATAATTTACACTCGCTACTCAAAATGAGGCACGGACACAAGTACGGAGAATAGCCTAGGGCATCTATCTAATAGTGGCTTTTCCATATTGCTTTGAAATCTCGTTAAGGTCTCGTTTTAATGAGATTTTAGGAGATCTGCATTTTTAACCACTAAAGAGTAAAGACTAACATTTTCTTCCATTTGAATTCTGTGTGTAATTTTCTATCAAAACAACTTAGTTTTTGCACTGTTATTTACCTTTATTCAAATTCTAGAGATTTTCAAGTTTTCTAAAAATGGTCGGGCTAAATCCCCATTGACAAAGTAACATACATTGGTAATATAACAGGCTTTCGTCAATGAAACAAAAGCGAGGGGCTTAGTACATGAATTACAGCTTCATTTACAAAACAAATTCCAAATCGAAGAAACTTATTAAAACTAGGCTATATTTTCTAACTTTGGGCCAAATTATAATCTGCAACTTGACTTATTAGTAGGTTTAAATCGAGAAAGTAAAAAATTCGTGACCAGGAAGTTCATCAATCTTGTTACATTGACGTTCCGTCAACGTATTTAGTTGTGGAACAGTGATTATGGCATTCGGTATAACGCCTTTCGGTACAATGCGCGTCGGTATAATGGGTTTCGGTATAATGCGCGTCGGTATAATGGGTTTCGGTATAATGCACGGACCCCGCACAGGTCACATGGCACTCTATCTTCGTTGAATGTAGAAATTATTGTACATCAGTGCATATAGGGAGTTTAACTTTCTCCAATTTATGCGCCATTGCTCTTTCGCCACCCAGCCCTTAACTCCTTGCTGAGATACGCTCTAACATCTGCATAGGATTTATCTTCAGCAAAGTTGTAGTTTTCTTGAGGATCCTTTGTGTGATCATACAGCTCAACTCCCTTAAGAATGGACCAGTCGGGTTTGTTAATGGGGTCCTTCAACCATTTCACCCATTCGGTGTAACGGAAATTATCTGTAGTCATAGAATACCCCATCCAATCAGGGTTTTCTATGTTCTCTCTTGGAAACTGGGAGAAAACCTTTGTCTTCCATTTGACATTCGGGTATTTAATAAGTGGAATGAGACTCTCACCCTCTCTGCAAGTCTCAACTGAGGATGAATTGAGGGGACAAAGAGGCAGTGGTTTTAATCCCGCCGCTTCCACCAATGTAGGAAACAAGTCTACAAACTCAGTCAAGCGCTCGGTTTGAATGCCTTTCTCTGTGTATCCAGGTATAGAGACCATCATCGGCGCATGTGTATCAATATCAAAATTCGTTTGTTTTAACCAACCTCCATGCTCTCCCAGTTTCCATCCATGATCTCCCCAAAATGATATAATCGTATCCTCTAATAGGTTTTGATTCTGAACTTCCTCTAACACACGTCCTATGAGATCATCTGTATAAGTGACAGATGCGTAGTAAGCTCGTCTTAGTTCCAAAGTTGGATGTAAAGGGAGTGTATTGTTGGGCTCACCCGTGTGGTTGTATTTGAGCAAATCTTTGTAGCGGAATATAGGCTTAAAGTTAAACCAGGCTACGTGGGGCATGTTGACAGGGGCCGTCGGGTTTGCAGGGGCTCGAATAATACCTTTTGGATATGCATTCAGAAATCGTTCAGGGAATACGAAAGGTAAATGTGGTTTGTGAAAACCAACAGCAATGAAAAATGGTTTATCTTCTTCTTTGGACTGAGGACCGAGTCTTTTGAGAGTATCGATGGCGTGTTGGGCAAGTTGTTCATCCGGCAGAGGGTGTTGTTTCTCTGTTGACTCATTCACGGCTTCCCAGCTGTGGTGAATTTCCCAACGTTCATAATTAGGGGCGTGGAAATACTTCTCATTCCAAGATGGAGGATCATCATGATTTGAGCAAACACCACGATGGAAAACCTTCCCCATACCAACCGTGGAATAACCATTTTCTTTAAAGTACTGGGGTATAGTTGTTATATTCCCAACAGTGTTCCTAAAGTATTTATCAAAACCGTATATATGAGTTGAGTCTGGTCGGCGTCCAGTGAGTAACGACGTCCTGCTCGGACAACATACTGCTTGTTGGCAATGGGCTCTCTTCAGAAGGAGGCTTCGAGAGGCTAACCAATCAAGATTAGGTGTGTGCATTGGAGGATACACTGGCGCTGGGAAGTCTTTGCCATAGTAGGCTCCAAGCTCTGGCCTCATATCATCAGCTACCAGAAATAAGACATTCTTCCTCTTACATATCACAAGTCCTATGTTTAAGAGCAATCCAATAATCAACATCCTCCCGATTTCCCTCATTGTGGTCGATCACTGTCGTGTTTTCAAAACCTCGATGTCCTTGTTTGTATGTGGTGTCCCGGAAATGGACTCGGAATGAAATCAGGTCTGGAGTGATATTCGCACTTTCTCGACTGAAACAAAAAATGGTTACCTGTTTACCATTAAAATATCCTCCGACTCCACTACATACGTTTGACGAATGGAGGTTGGTAGTGAATAGCAATATAAAACCCTCACAATGTTTGGATCTTAATTTCGTTTTAATGTAAAAATGACTGGTTTCTACTTGTAAATAATTCAATGTGGAGTGTTTATAAGGTCACATTTGCCGATTGAGTATCCTGTTCACAATTGTATTCAGTTTTGAACAGAATACTCATTCGGCCGGGCGCCGGCCTACGAATCGGAGCAAATGTGACCCAGGCATGATGCCTTGGTCACATTTACTGCGATTCATCATGTTCACATTTGTGAACAGGATAATCAATCGGCCGGGCGCCAGCCGATGAATCGGAGCAAATGTGACCCAGGCATCAGCAACACAATTCCTAACCAATTCAAAAAGTCGTTCGAATTCACTAACAAGCGGATCATCCAGTAGACGTCAAAAATAAAAAGATGTACATTTTGAACTTAATTTTGAGTTAAATTTGTTTTCCATGAATGGTAGCAATACGCTTCATGTAGTATAAGGTAGCATTGGCGAATTCAACTGCCGGTTGATGGTTTAACCTACTGTCTTATGGCCAATTCGTTGAGATATAATGGTGGTAGATATTATTCATACTTAATGAGTGGTCCATAACTTAGTAAGTTAATCCGTCAGCCGTAATCCTGCGGTTGAATTCACACATCCTACAGTCGAATGTATTTAATCGTATGTATGAACAAAAAGTCTCTAGTATTATATGTCTACATGTATATCTCAAATGTGTATCTAAAATGGTACCAGTATCTAAATAGACCAGTATATCTTATACAGACAGAACGAATACATTATAAATGATATATTTGAACATTTCATTAAATGTAACATCTTTTTATTGTTTTATTGGAAATAAAAAATTGCACATAACAGAACAAAAAAAGATAACTGTTTCGTATTATCTCTCTATCTGTTAATAATGACCGGTAATATTTTAAAACATTTTATCGATAAACTATGATAGATTTATTCGAGCGTTGTATATCATGTGAACGGCTAAGATTTCCTCTAATAATTTTATTTTCTTAAACATTTATCAAGAAAGGGTTCTCTTGGTCCAAAGTAAGCATTAATATTGCTAATGGAGTCCATGTTATATGTTATTGTTCTTCCTCCAACCAGCCCTGAGCTCTTTGCTTAGACGCGACCTAATTTCGGCATATGACTTATCTGAGGCAAAGTTGTAGTTTTCTTGTGGATCTCTCGTGTGATCATATAGCTCAACTCCCTTAAGTATGGACCAATCAGGTTTGTTGATTGGATCTTTCAGCCACTTCACCCACTCTGTATACCGGAAGTTATCTGTTCTCATTGAGTACCCCATCCAATCAGGATGTTCCCAGTCCTCTCTGGCGAACTGAGTGAATACTTTTGTTTTCCACTTGGCATCTGGTTTTTTCATCAAAGGAATAAGACTATCACCCTCTGTGCAAGTTTTAACGGATGATGAGTTTATAGGACATAGGGACAGCGGTTTTAATCCCGCTGCTTCCACCAATGTAGGGAACAAATCCACAAACTCAGTCAAGCGTTCCGTTTGGATTCCCTTCTCTGTATACCCAGGAACTGAGATCATCATCGGAGCATGCGCGTCTAATTCAAAGTTTGTCTCTTTACACCAAGCGCCATGTTCCCCTAGTTTCCAACCATGATCTCCCCAGAACGATATTATTGTATCATCCAGTAGATTTTGTTTTATCAGCTCTTGTATGATATCTCCAATGAGTGAATCAGTGAAGGTGACCGCTGAATAATATGCTCTTCTCAGAGTCAGCGTTATGTTTAAGGGCAGTGTGTGATTTGGAGCGCCGGATATATTTAGTTTGTCGATATCTTTATATCTAGTGCGCAAATCCCAGTAATTGAACCAAGCAATGTTTGGCATGTTAACTGGAGCTTGCGGATTAGCAGGAGGTCTTATAACCTCCTTGGGGTAGTACTTCAGGAATCGTTCAGGGAAAACAAATGGTAAATGAGGCTTGTGAAATCCAACGGCTAAAAAGAATGGCTTGTCCTCTTTTTGAGATACTGGACCTACACGTTTTAGAACCTTTATTGCATTTTGTGCTATTTGTGTATCTGGTAAGGGAGTATTTTTCTCTGCAGTTTCATTTACCGCGATCCAGCTGTGTTTTGTTTCACCGGACCAATAATGGTAGTTCGGAGCACGGAAATATGGTTCAGACCAAGATGGCGGATCATCATTTCCGGAACAACCCCCTGTATGAAACACCTTGCCCATACCAACGCTCTCATAGCCGTTCTCCTTAAAATACTGAGGAATTGTTGTAAAATTGCCAGCGGTCTTTCTGAAGTACTTATCAAAGCCATAAATATGAGTTGTATCTGGTCGCCGACTCGTCAGGAGAGATGTCCGACTAGGGCAGCACAAAGCCACTTGGCAGTAGGCCCTTTTCAAAAGGAGGCTCCGAGAGGCTAACCAATCAAGATTAGGCGTATGCATTGGAGGATACACTGGTGCCGGGAAGTCTTTGCCATAGTAAGCTCCCAGTTCCGGTCTCATATCATCAGCAACAAGAAATAATACATTCTTCCTCTTGCATAGCACCCCTGCTATTATCAGTGTCAGCACCAGATAGAATTTCTTCACGAATCTTGATGGTGGTAGCATATTCAACTCTGTGGTCTACATCTTATAAATTAATGCATCATTTGTCTAGCCCAATAAGAATGTGTCTAATGGGTCAAGTAAGTTACCTGTCACCTGAAAATGAATGTCCTTCCATTTTAGTGCTATATGAGCTTATATGGAAATACATCATAGCGAACTCCCATGCAGTGTCTCGGTATAGATAATGGAGAGGTTAAGCTTTGCATATATAATCGAAACTGAACCTGTACGTATCACTCGACCATATACAAATTCATGTAGCCTTCTCATATAAATAGCCGTTCAAATCCAGTGTTTGTTTAGACTACACCATAGCGTGTAATGATTCTATAGTATGTCATTGATGCGGTTTTATGGCTGGTTTTCTAATACATATTTTAAACGAGCTCGTTTCGTAAGATTTTTGGCGCTAAATCATGCATGACATACATCATCGTGTTCATCAAGAATTCAATTGTGCATCGAAATCAAAATTGACAGCATAGTGTTCAATAGACACGAGTAAAATGGTTCCCGTTGACCCAACGTCAAATTTCAAATTATCCCGTTCTAAACCCGAAACTCTGATGCTGAAAGAGTATCTGAAGTAGACTAAGCGCGCATAAAACTATGAGCGCTCGATACATTCCTTTGTTAATTTTTGTACTTTGTGTTCACGGTTACGTTGTGAAAAACATCGTTAGCTTAACCTCTCCAATATCACTGCACGGGAGTTCGACATCATAGGCTAAGGGCGATAGAAATCATTTTAAATATAGATGGCATGGTAATCGATCTGTGTTTATCTATGTTTCTCAGAGAAAAAGATAATACTGGATTATGTTGGTGCTGCCATCTTTATATATCGGCCCAGAACCTATGGCATTACTTAAAGCACTTTGCCTACTGATATTTGTTTCTGAATAGGCGAAATGGTAGGTTGACTCTTTGTAGATTAATTCATTGTTTGGATTGGAGTTACCAGTTGTAAATGAGCCAGGCCACATGAAAAGGGGTCTTATCACAGATTGATTTTTCAATATTTTGATTTTTTGTTTATCTTAAAAAGCACAAAAAGACCTTTCAAATGAGCCATGACTTATGTCTTAACGTTTTTTCCTTGCATATATTTACCAAAAAGTCGGATTTTAATTTAGTACATTTTCCTCTTATCTCGGGCACATTTTTGGCTCTGTAGCACAATTTTGATTTTTGTGATAAGACCAGTTTTCCCATGGCCAGGCTCAAATAATTTTTCTCTTTTTATGTTTTAATATCTTTTATCTTTTCTTTAGCTTTGCCTAATCTGAGAATATAAGATGTGAACTGTTCAAAGTGTTGCCTCTAGTGGTGAGTATATCGATGCTAATTTTCAATTATTGAACAACACTTAAAACTTACACCCCCTCCGTAATAAGTTTGGTAACAGGAAGACACCTTTTGCATCCCTTATCAAAGCCTCAAGGAGGATTGGCTCCCAGAGAGCAACATCGCTACCCTGTCCCATATATGGGCATGTCGTGATACAAAATTCAAACACCTGCCGTTTTGTTCACTTCAGCATTTGAATCGTGAATTTTGGTCTTATTTCTTAGTGAAAAATTCCAAAACCCACAAGAAATGATCGAGATATTGGTTCGAATCTTTTGAACCGTTTATATTGAATTTAAAGTCGGTTATAATTTCAGAAAATAACGACATTTCGACGTTTTCATTGTTGGAAAATATCTAACCTCGATCCCGGGAGCCAATCCTCCTTGTCAGAGCCTGTTAATATTTATGAAAATGCATATTTGTCATAGTGCTTAAAAGGAGCGAAATTAAGATCTAACAGTTTAAACAGTGACAAACTTTGATATGCATATGCTACCCAATGAAAATTTCAAGTTGCCAAACTTATCAAGGGGAGTGTACAGGCACTATGTATAAATTCAGCTGAAAAGATGAATGATGATGAACATAAACACAAGAGACGTGACTTTTAAATATTGCATTATGTATATTCCCGGGCCTCGGGCATTAAAATTAAACACGTGAGCCTGAGTCATCAGATTAATACAGACATTTTGAATAATCGATAGTTTTTTTCAATCTGTATATCGTAGCTATACCAACAAAGGGTTGTTTCTGCAGCAGTGCCTCTAATAAATATGATTTTAATATCAAAAACTACTAATGTAACATTTATGCATATTATTGAATTCGCTGTATAAATACTGAGTGCACTTAACACTTAGCAAGTATGAGTTGAGAAGGTCATACTAACCTACTAACTTTTACTGAATATAGTGTCAACAACGTCTGGCAGCTCCTAACTGGTATATAGTGTACGGTGTACTATGACAACTGAATTTCGTGTGGCTGTCCAATGATGCAGTTTCAGCATATACTCTGCTTATACACAGATTTCGTAAATTATTACTACATCAATCAAACGCACCTTTAGTCCCTTGTACTTCGCAGAAAATTCTTCAACGTATTTATTATGTTGCTTTTATAAGTATGTGCACTAGCATTGTAGATTGTAAAGATTGATTTATCGGCTGCTTTTAGTAGTATAAGCTTTTCACTAGTACAAAAACAGTAAAGTCGCAGCAGGCCTAGTTAAAACATCATGTGACACGATGGTTGTATTAAGGTACATCCGTATCTTCAGAAATTTTAATGGCTTCCTATGTCTTTTTCCGAGGTACATATATCCTGAGACTAACATAAAAATGATGTTCTCAGATATAACTCATTTCATACGTGATCTACACTTTCAGTTTTGCATAGAGAATGTTTAAAATATCTTTAGAATTAATCAATATTCTAGGTATAAAAAAAGTGAGTAACTGAATTTTCCTTATTTTCATCCAGTGTCGTTTATAGATTATAACCCACAACTAATGTCGTGCAATTAACCAATGAAAGATGGCTCTTCGATCGATATTCCCATACACTGTGTAGTCACTTGTATCTACTATTCCTCAATGATTGAAAATAAGGCATTTCAATAATAGAGGGCAGTAGTTTGAATTTATATTATCGAATAGCGATTCACATAAACATATTATATACTTGTATTGCACAAAAATGCATACCTAAAACAACAAAAACATCTAAAAACAACAAAAATATATTCATTTTTAATCATTTACAGCCGAGCTTTAATTCCGTACTGAATGCAAATAGTATGTTTTAGGACTGGGACAGTATTAACAGGCCCGTAGCCAGGATTTGCCAAGGGGGGTTACTTTTTGAAAATTTCCAGGGGGGTTCACTTTTGACAATTTTGATCCAAAAATGGCCAAAATCACTTAAAATGTGCTCAGAATGATGGAAAACTGCATGATTTTGAAAGAATTTTTGGCCAGGGGGGGGGGGGGTCGCTCGAACCCATTCACCCCCCCCCCCCCCCCCCCCGGCTACGGGCCTGATTAAGAACTAATCTGACACTACATCTGTCCGATCAATCTGCAAACACATGTACGGTTTAATGATGAGGTGTAATAAACTTAACGAAAAGCACATTTGGAAACATGAGAAAAATGCATTTATACCAAGTCTTGTGTTTAACACTGCCCTTTGTACTTTTGTAAAAACCAATTTTTACAGTTCTTTTATAACTAAAATTAGACAAAGGGGCAACATTTGAAAAGCACACAAATATATGAAAAACAAACATAGGTAATAAACAAAGACTTGGAAATGTAATAATGTTGTTTTTCATAACATAACTATTAACAAAGAATAAATGACATGTGTTGAGTTGAAGGAGAGATCATGTTGTCGCGTTTCTTCAATTCCACATATTAATTTAGGCCCCCCACTGTAAAATAAACACGTTATTTATTAATCAAATCTGAAACAATTTAACTTAGGTTTAATTCCCATGTGACATGTATGTAGTCACAAAACAAATTAGAAAATACTGACTAATGTCCTGGAGGGGTCTAACATATCCTGTTTCGCTTTAGTAAACGGGAGTATCAGAGTGACATTTACTGAAACAAAAAGGGCGGAACCAAACCCTCAAAGTCAGATTAAAGACACAGTAAGTTAAAAGTAAAACTTAAAAAGTGTCAAATTATAGCTCTCAAGATTCGCTATAGTGAATCGTTTAAGGCTGTAAAGGTTGTATCAGTAAGAGTGTCTCGCACTTGACGAATCTCACTTGTCAGCTCGAGTGGCACATAATGTACTTCACTTCTAGACGGCCTTACTTACACTACCTCTCCACGTCAGTTGACAGCTAAAAGTCACTAGACTCATTACTGGGTGTCACGAAATATCGGTTTGCAGTGTATTGGTAAATATATATTTATCGCACGTCCACCCAAATTCAAAAAAATGTCCCAATTCAGGTTTGAAAAATCTGTTTTTTGAAGTCAGAGTAGCACTGATTATTTTTTGTTGATACAAAAGAACATATATTGATATTGAACATATATTGATAGATAATACTGTGAAATATTTTCAACAATCTCCTCCTCGTTTTCAAGATATGGCATATTGTATGTCGACCAAAATTTATTGGAATATGGCATAAAAAACCTCCGTTACTACATATATATATTTAGTTTATTGCGTAACCTTTAGATTCAATCAATTATTTTTGTATATGAAATACTTTGTATTTCTGTAATATGTGTCTATATTCTGAATATCAAGCAAAACTTCAGAATATGTACCCCAAAGCAAACTTACATGGTCTTAAAATTAACCATTCGTTTTTAAATTGTTAAACTTTTCATTGATCAGAAATGTGTCATATATAGCAACTTACATATTGGATTAAAAACGAAGGAAAATATATTATTTTTGAGTTAAAAGGAAAGTTTCAACTAAGGAAAACCTGATGGGCTGTGTTTTTCCTGCAGTTACTGAAGACATTTCTGAAAAGCATCATAAAGTAACGAGGATTTCTGTATGTATTTTTTTGTTTAAATTAGAAAAATAATGATAACAAATGCAGTGTATTAACCAACTTTGGATAGTCATTTCCAGTGATTATTCACATTGCAATGAAAAAAAGCATTAGGTGAATCCATAACATGTTTGTTACACGATTGCTACCCAATAGGAGGAATACAAATGTACAATATCAAAGTATATAGTAAATACTTTTTGTCACAAAACCGAAATCATGTATTCATTTAGTAAAACTTGGATTATTGTGTATATTTATAAGAATGATCATACTTTTTAGAACGTTTTAGTTGGTGGTTGTTGTTTACACAATGATAAAAATATGTTTCAGTAACACCCGAACATATACAAGCAAAAAGTAATACTTACATTCGCTGAACAAAAAATCACCTTGGAAGAAAGTTTCGTTACAACGATGTAAAGATGCTTAAAGTGCCACATTAAATAATTCAACATCAACTGAGATTTCCTTGATCATATCTACATGATCTACATAATAAAATATACGAAAATATATTCTCGTATAATACCACTAAAACAGTCAGTCACTTGCCTAGCTATTGTCTACTTTACCCCATTTTACATTTGTATGGGGAACATGTGTTTTGACTCAACGGAGGGCAGTGCAGTCATTGATGGTCTGCTACTCTGCTAATTTGAAAGCTTTCATTGAACAATGGTCAGATTGAGTCCATGAGCTGTATGGCATAATGTACATAATGTACCTAACCATTTATGATAACATAATTATTATATCATATTTGGAATGATATTTTTGAACATTTATTTTTGGTTACCCTGTACTGTGTGGCAGTATTGCGACGGTAAGTACTAGGTGAGACTCTTCAACTGATTGGCTGAACTTTGAAAGAAAATAAGGACGGACTATGGATAGCTAATAGCGCCGGAAGAGTGAATCGCCCCTAGCTAGACCAAGAACATGGCATTAAAGGGGTTTGATTTTGTGGCTTTTATTAAAAAAAATAATGATCGCCAAAAGGTGTGAATCGAACCACAGAATGTTTGAAATGACAATACGCTATGATGGATAATTTACATTTTTACCGTCTAGACTCTTTAGCGAAGCTAGGTGTTTTTGCGTCAGGCTAAAAGCATGGATATAACACGATGATATTATCACCATGATTCAGTCGAATCAAGATACTATACTACCGGAGTACCGAGAACTTTTAGCTCTAAAGAAACATGATTAAATATTGAGGTAACTTTTAGTGATATAATACGGAGTATAGAATGATACACAGAACTCTAAGGATCAATTTCTACAGGACAATGACGGGGAAGCTATCAAAGGAGACTGTATTTGCATTGTTGACACTAATCCTAGTGTTATGCCCGAGACAGGGAGAGACCGCACAATGCGAGGCAATTGAGATTAAATTATGTCGGGCAATGCCGTATAACATGACACGGATGCCTAACCTTCTCCACCATAGCACACAAGAAAACGCGATCTTAGCGTTCGAACAATTTGAGCAGCTTATCAATACGTCATGCTCTCAAGACGTCCTTTTGTTTTTCTTATGTTCCATGTACGCGCCGATATGTACCATAGACTTTCAACAGGACCCCATCCCGCCATGTAAGGGGGTCTGTGAGGAAGCCAAGAGGGGGTGTCTTCCCATCATGCTCAAGTACAACGTCTCGTGGCCCGAGGCACTGGAGTGTGAACAGCTCCCTCTATACGATAAAGGCGTCTGTATCTCCCCAGAGGCAATCGTAACGTCCCCACCTAAAGGCAAACGTAAGTACGCCGAATGTCTTCATAATTTACGGGAAGGGGGTGATTATACATTGCAACATTGGAACACAAACATATCAATGTAGTAGGACCTATTGCCAAGTCCTATTGACAGTTAGCATCTCGTGGTACTTCAACTCTGATGAACATAAATACAACGCGACAACAGCCATTTATCTTAGCAAAGTGTGTAATCTCAAAATGATTGAAAAAATATAATTAAAGCATAACAACCCTCGTAGTCATAATAGCTCCGGGCAAAATCTGTCATTTCAAATATTATTGAAAATGTAAGAAATGGGATAGTTAATATTGTTTTCTTAATCACACGTGGTGAAATAACTATAGTCTACTATTTTGTATCCATTATAGGGGTTTGAATGGATCAAATACCTCTTATATGTTATCCTAAATGTATTATCTAGTTTCATTTATGGACCTCTGCTGTATGCGCATGTCCATTTATAATGTTACGTTAAATTAGGCAACGTACTTTTTCTTAATTAGTAATTGAAAACGATAACTGGGAACAATCGGGGTTTGTGCTACCTGTCATGTTACAGTAACTAGACTTTACTCCGGTCTGTAATACGATGCAGTCTTTTAAATCTTTCAATACATCAGGGATGTCGAAATCACGATTTCACAACAATTTAAAACAATCGTGTACTTTCAGAGAAACGCCATCTCAGTGTTAACGGGTATATTGTCCTCCAGGAATAAAAGTCATACGTTTTAAAAAACATACATAATCAGAGCGTGTCTTATAAAATCTAGCATTATTATAATTTTAGAGGTAAAAATTCTCGTTCGAATTGCAAATAAATATCATAATTCAATATAGCTGCAATCAGACGGGCTGTCAAGCCGTCGATGAACCGACCATTGGCGATATCTTCAAGGGTACAATAACCTTTGCTACCAAGCGTGCTGGAATGCAATAAAAAGTGCGTTCGCAATTCGACACTAAATAATCATTATTTGAAGATATTTCAATCGAGGTCTTTTTTGCTTTCAACTCCCTCATATCATCAGGCTTATGAAGTAATATTGACTAAAACGCTGGGTATTCGACAATGTGGGAGTTTCAAATGGATCAAATATCGCGAAGGATGAGTCTGAAAAAGAGATAAAAAGGCAGACTACCGAGCATTCATCCGAATGCTGAGATGATTTTAGAGAGAACACCACAGACAAACAGACGCAAAAGAAACGGATGAAAATGTCGACCAAATTTAGAGCAATATTATTAAAGCATGCAATGAACGGTAATTTTACCTTTTAAATAGTGTTCCCCGTAGTCCAGACCTTTGTGACATTTCAGTACCTTTAGATACTGGGTCATTGTGACCTGAGAAAAACCAAAGTTGTGACCCGGGGGACAGGTAAATCGTGTGGGGTCTGAACTAACATCAGATCATCAAAAGGTGCCAATGTGTATGTGATTTATACGATCGTGAATCATTCCATAAAGAATCTCTAATCATAAATTTGTGGTTAAAGATAAAAAGTCCCGACACAATAGAGATGTTTTAGGCCCCCTTAAAGATAATTTCCTTTATTTGTATCCAGTTTATTTTTATTTTCACGAACAGGAAAATTACAATTCAATGGTGTAAAAAGATCTAAATAAACGCCGATTTTTTAGGATATGACACATGGCGCGTTAAGTACACAGTTATTGTAATATGTTATCATAAGGTTTTCAAAAATGTCATAGACTGTATAATAGACTTTCCGAACATAATAAGCACTCTCACTTCCATTTTTCTTTACGAATTGTCCTTTTATCTTTTATCTTGTAACAGGAACTAATATTTTTCAACTATCTGTAAATTAATCATATTAACGATCTCTGGATCACCTTTAGCGAGATTAGTGCTTAACATCATTTTGTGGCTTAAGAGTGTCTGAGATTATCACACGCGACTTGGTTCGGACAAGATCTAGGTCGGATTCAGTGGTAAATCTTTCCTTAGATTTATTAACATATCTCTTGTTCAAATGGACCATCCTCACAATGAATGAAATGCCACGTTACTTCATAGACTGACCAATAAAAAAACAATGATTTTGTCCATTTTATTTTTCAATGAGTGTACACCTTGACAAAATGGAAACGATTTCCCTGTATTTGTTCTTAAAGTGTTACGCCATGTCAAAATGGAAATAATTCCCTGCGTTTGCTCTTAAATTGCTACACCTTGACAAAATGGAAATAATCTCCTGTGTTTGTTCTTAAAGTGCTACGCTTCGACAAAATGGAAATAATTCCCTGCGTTCGTTCTTAAATTCCTACACTTTGACAAAATGGAAATAATTCCCTGTGTTTGTTCTTAAAGTGCTAGACCTTCACAAAATGGAAATAATTCCCTGTGTTCGCTCTTAAAGTGCTAGACCTTGACAAAATGGAAATAATTCCCTGTGTTTGTTCTTAAAGTGCAAGACCTTGACAAAATGGAAATAATTCCCTGTGTTTGTTCTTTAAGTGCTAGACCTTGACAAAATGGAAATAATTCCCTGTGTTTGTTCTTAAAGTGCTAGACCTTCACAAAATGGAATTGCTTTCCCTGCGTTTGTTCTTAAATTGCTAGACTTTGACAAAATGGAAATAATTCCCTGTGTTTGTTCTTAAAGTGCAAGACCTTGACAAAATGGAAATAATTCCCTGTGTTTGTTCTTTAAGTGCAAGACCTTGACAAAATGGAAATAATTCCCTGTGTTTGTTCTTAAATTGCTAGACTTTGACAAAATGGAAATAATTCCCTGTGTTTGTTCTTAAAGTGCTAGATCTTCACAAAATGGAATTGCTTTCCCTGCGTTTGTTCTTAAATTGCTAGACTTTGACAAAATGGAAATAATTCCCTGTGTTTGTTCTTAAAGTGCTAGACCTTGACAAAATGGAAATTATCCCCTGTGTTTGTTCTTAAAGTGCTAGACCTTGACAAAATGGAAATACTTCCCTGTGTTTGTTCTTAAAGTGCAAGACCTTGACAAAATGGAAATAATTCCCTGTGTTTGTTCTTAAAGTGCAAGACCTTGACAAAATGGAAATAATTCCCTGTGTTTGTTCTTAAAGTGCTAGAACTTGACAAAATGGAAATAATTCCCTGTGTTTGTTCTTAAAGTGCTAGACCTTGACAAAATGGAAATAATTCCCTGTGTTCGCTCTTAAAGTGCTGAATGTGTGGAACAACCCAGACTTGAGAGACTCCCAGTCCGTAGAATCGAAATCATTCATAGCTATCATAGCTATGTAGCAAGTTATCTCATTGACAAATCGGCCTGTCTGAAACGCTTGGCCAACAAGTACTTACTCCAGTTGCTATCTCTAGTAGCTTTGATGTAAGAACAGCGATGACATTTCTATAAAAAATATCTGCATCTTTTCGTTATCTGTATGTAGTAGCCGAGTGGGAATCGAGTGGAAATGTGATTAACATGGCTTTTCGAAAATGTGATATAATAAAATATATTTTACGAATTGATTAATGATTTGGGTTACATGATAACTCAATCGTCTCGTTAGTTGCGCAACTATGTTTACGTTCCTATACTAGACATTTTATTAAGTTAAAATAGAGGCGCAAGATTGCGATCTCGAAACGGCGCAACGTCAGTCGACATCTTTCACTTTGTAATTGATAGTTCAAAATGCGTTGACTATATGGTTTCATACATTTTCAAATAAAGTGAAGTATTCCTTCTGAATGAATATAGTATGATATTTATTCACGTTTGGTATTTACTGATAACTTTGATGAAACATTTAAAATGCATGAGATATTAGAAGATGCCACTGCGGATGGATTTGCCAAACGGGTGTCGACTTTTGGCAAGCAACCGAAGATACCTCAAGAAAAGCCGGAGATTGCCGAAGATTGCCGAAGCTTTTATTTGCAAACGAAGTTGACCGAGGGTACCACGAACGTGAAGAGGACGTCTCTAATTGGTCAAAAATAGGGGCTCGGCATTCTCCGTCAGATTGAATCGGCAAAATTCGGTTGTATGGCTTAACTTCTAAAACTAGCGATCAATATGAGTTGCAACATCCATGAACTACTGCAACCGAATTTGACATCCGTAGTTATGTAGAGAGGGTCCTATGAGGATCGAGGAAACGATTATTTGAAGAACGATTGGATTCCTGACAGAAGCTCTAGATTTGAGAGTAAATTCTGAGAATGATTTTGAGAATCATAGAAGCTTTCATGATTGTATCGTTTCATTTCAATTATAGAAAATTCGATGCTGAAAGTCTTGCGAACAATAGTCAAATCCATTTCCGAAATACTCATTCTGTGTGTTACTTTAGAATAACGTCATCAATGATTACTTTAGCAATGATATTATCATCTGATAGCCAACCCACTTGATAGCTGATACATTCTGTTAAATCACTTATAGAACTTGTTTGAAAATGTTTCATTTGAAATTTCAACGTGTCACAAATGTTACAAATAACACGTATGTAATTACACATAATGTAATTCTAAGTAACGCATTGGCGGATCTGGGGGGGGGGGGGCTGGGCCCCCCACCCCTTTGGGTGGGCCCAGAAAAAAAATTGGGACCAGAAAAAAATTGGGCTAAAAAAAGCCTTCAGGCCCCAAAAAGTGGGCCTTTTTGATCAATAAGGCCTTACTTTTTAATATCAGGCTAAATTTTGAAGAACATTTCAAAATTTGGGCCCACTTTTGGGTTTTAGGGGCCCAAAATATTTTTGCGGAAGTTTTTTTTCTCTGAACTGAAATTTGCCCCCTCCCCTTATTGGTTCTCAGATCCGCTCGAAAACAAACCCTATGTTATATAGCATAAAAATAGACAGAAGCAAAAACTGTCCACAATATCGACTTTGAATTCGTTTTAAAAAGGACAGGTTTTCATCGAAATGTCCAAAAAGAATAATACGTTACATATATTACGCGTAGTAATATATCTAAGCGTAGGGAAACCCCGAACATGAGGGTCGAAAGGGAAATTAAAGTTATTATTTTATTCTCTGAACTTTGATCACCCAGTTGGACGGTAGACTTGAAAACCCCATTTGCGTAATTGATGAACTCTGCCGTCATACCGAGTGTTATAGAGACGGCCAATTTGACATTATTAAAGACGTAATTGAAGCGGAGCGCTGATATACGCTGATATACGGGATACGCTGGTTAACCTGAAGCACCAGACGGGAAACAGCTGATCGTTATATGTGCACGAGATAATTTAGCAGAAAAAATTGAGCCTGCGAGGTGTATAGAGCAGGAAATGGGACATTTACAATTGCTCAGAATTGAAGAGATGTATACAATTGATTTTGATACAATTTAGAAACTTCGAAAATTTAGAAACATCTTCGAAAACTATTGATGTATGCGTTTGTTCGACCATGAGCATCATTGCTGAATCAGTTCTATCATGGTAATATATGGTGTATATCTCGTACTCATGGCCAGTTCATTTGACCAAAGGGACAATCTTGTCATCTTGGTCAATTCAGTATGACCATCAATTACCCATTCGGCTAATTCGACCACTCTATTGGTCAGTTAATTCTACCATGGTGACACGTTTACTCCCATTGGTCAGTTAGTCCGGTCGTGGTGACACATTTACTCCCATTGGTCAGTTAGTCCGGTCGTGGTGACACTTTTTCTCCCATTGGTCAGTTAGGCCGGTCATGGTGACACATTTTCTCCCATTGGTCAGTTAGTCCGGTCGTGGTTACATAGTAACTCCCATTGGTCAGTTAGTCCGGTCATGGTGACACATTTACTCCCATTGGTCAGTTAGTCCGGTCGTGGTGACACATCTACTCCCATTGGTCAGTTAATCCGGTAATGGCGACGTATTTATTTCCATTGGTCAGTTCGTCCGGTCATGGTGACATTTTTACTCCCATTGGTCAGTTAATCCGGTCATGGTGACACATTTTCGGTTAGTTCGGCCACGATGACACTCGCTGTGATTTAAATCGCGGTCCTTTTATCCAAGCTAACGTTAAAACGTGGTTTTCTTTACAACATATAGCTGAAACAACCTATTGAATAAACGGGGAGGGATAGAAACTGTGCAGCATATCTCCACTTTGTCAGTCAACTACACATATTTTCATTTCTTGATTCACAAGCCTTTAGTGAGAACCAGAGTGACTTGGTTTAAACCTGTACTTCCTCATTTTACGGATCGAATTAAAGTTAAGATTCGAAACAGTTATTTTGATGAGCCACTCAAAACAACAGAAGAATCAAAAAAGATAAACGGTCCTCTACCGTTTAATGTTTGAAGGAGCTCATTGACCGATTCGTCAGTTCGTGTAATAAACATACATAAAAATAATTTATAATTGAGTTTCGGAGTAATTAAATTTATAAGATCATTATTTGTTTATTAAAAAAGCTGTGACCAGATAATGATAATTACAAGAATACTAGTAGTACACAATAATCTGTAAAATATTTCAGCAATTGCTTCGTATTTATCACGTGAATTTCTACGCTGGAACTGCGACTATAATTATAAGCGGGCTATAATTTTTTATTAGTGTCAACATGAATCTGTTGGGAAATTGTGGGGGCTTCACTTTTTTCTTTGCAAATGTTGCCCTTTGTATTTTTACAGTAATAAACAAATCAATCGAATCAATGCGAACATCACAAATATTGATTTATACCTGCTTTGTGCATCATGCCAACCGTAGCAAGACATTTCTCCCAGTCTCCCCCGGGAGATGCATGTTACGTAAAGGAATCATAGATCGCTAATCTATAGGTATGAAATGGAAAGCCTTGGTAAACATATCATCATCATCATAGGCGACTCGACTCAAGAACATAACTCTTTTTAAAGTCAGAAAAGGATCTTTATTTACAATGTCGTTCTGTCTAGAGTGTTTGGAATGCCACTTGAGATTTCTGTTAACATTACTACATATGTAAATCAGTTTGAAGAGTGTAGTTTTACACAATTTATACAAAACCATTTATGTCTAAATGACATATCGAATATTGACAATTGTCGACACGATTCGATATTCTGCGATAACAACTTTTAAATCAGGATTTTCGAGGAACCAAGTAGACATAGCTATACTTAAATTATGTAGTTATATATAAACATATTAGAACCTCGATTGGATTATTCCAAAAGTAAATTAAAATATCCTAAATATAGGGGGTATTAGATGCAATATTCAAAGGTTAAATAAAAACAAATATGATTTGTCACAGGAAGGGATGCCACATTCTGCCAGCGATATATTCATAAGTGGCTTGGGATTTTCTTAAATATTTACAAACCAGTGACATTTTGGTGACACTGCCTTGAATAATACAGAACAAATATATTTTCGTATTTTTTATATTTTGACACATCTTATCGTATTGTATACTTAATCTGATACTAAACTTTAGACATGTGTCATGCGAATTTTTAACTGGATTGCCAAGAATTTATAGAGTATGTTCACAGCTCTATTCCCATTTTAAAATCATTTTGATTAGAAATATTGATAGAAATATTGGTCTTGTTACTTATTATAAAATGTTGAATAACCTCGTTATTTATAGTGAAATATAAATTAGACTAGTATAATATATAAATTAATGAAATATTGAATATAAAACATAAAGTAGTCTTCTTATTTATTATAACATATAAAATAGCCTGGTGATTTATTACATACGAATAATTATATTTATGGAAATAATATACCCTTATCATTTATTATAAGCTATAAAATAGTTTTGTAATTTAGTCTTGTTATTTATGAAAAATAGTATTGTAATTAATCCACTTTATTTCTTATAAAGTAATACGAAATAAATAAATAAAACTTTTTAAAATAAAATGTCTTGTTATAATCATAAAATGTTATTTTTCAATTTTATGTGTTTCAGCCGAAAAGCCAGAAGTCAAAAAAGAGTGTAAATGTCCAAAACAACCTAAATTAAGAAAAAAATTATATTCACAGAAAAAATTCACTTATGGTAAGTAAATATAGTCTATGCAAGTGAGTAATGTCTCAGTCACATTTGATCAACGGCGATCGTACGGCGACCGTAGCTTCCCAAAATCGAGAAAAATATGCAGTATAAAATATAGAGAATCGGTACGATGTAAATTCATTTTCCAAAGCTATAATGGCAAAAATATAATGATTTGTACAAAGAATGACTGCTACAATATTGTTATTAATTTCAGTTATAAAAGCATCAGTTGAAAACTCACAAGTCTCCGCTACGGCGTCTCGGCGTCACGTCATCACACAAGTGAAAGTGAAAGAGGTTCTAAAACATAGCAGTGCAATCCCCATCAAAGTGGACAATTTCGTTGAGCTTTGGACCAACGACACGTGCGTTTGCCCGAAGTTGGCTGATAATAAAGATTATCTAATCATGGGGCACGAGGATCAGCTAATCTCTAAGCTATTATTTAATGCGGGGAGTGTAGCTGTACCGTATAAAGAGAAATGGAAGAAACGTGTCAAGGTACATGATTTTGCAGTGTAGTGTAGTGTGATGTATTGTAGCCTAGCAGTGTGTATTTATGCCTCCTTTTGTACACGTTTTGTAGTGTAGTGTAGTGTAATGTACACGTACCACAGTGTATTTATGCGTCCTTTTGTACATTTTGTGTATTGTATTGTAGTGTAGTGTAATGTAGTGTAGTGTAATACAATGTTCTCGTACTACGGTGTAGTGTGTATTTATGCGGCCTTTTGTACACTTTGTGTATGTAGTGTAGTGTAGTGTTATGTAGTAGAGTGTAATGTAATGTGCTGCAGTGCAATGTGCAGTTATGCGCCCCATTGTACAGTTTTAGTGTTGTGTAGTGTATTAGGCATTTTTTGTTAACTGTTTCTTCGTGGACACTTTATAAAGCGGCACTGGAGATCAATCAACACCAAGCATATCATTCGGTTATCTCAAAAGAGGCATCATGTGAAAATATTATTACATTCTGGGTTGTTATTTCAAAAGGCTTGGAGTCAGTCTGACATAAGGAAATAGGTGCGATTACTGTAAGCGTTAGAGGAAGACACCACACGCCTTCAGGAACCATCTGACAATCTGCTTTATGTTCCATCCAACATCAAACACAAATCACAATCCAGCCAGTCTTAGAGGGTTGTATCATGGATCTATTCTTAAAGGGTCGTATCATCGATCTATTCTTAAAAGATCGTATCATCGATCTATTCTTAAAGGATCGTATCGTCGATCTATTCTTAAATGATTGTATCATCGATCTATTCTTAAATGATCGTATCGTCGATCTATTCTTAAAGGGTCGTATCATTGATCTATTCTTAAAAGATCACATCATCGTATATATTCTTAAAAGATCGTATCGTCGATCTATTCTTAAGAATTGTATCATGAATCCATTCTTAAAAGATCATATCATCGATTCAAGCGCCTTGTGATTGTCGTTGTTTATAATTAGTTATAAAATACAAGTAATTGAGAAAATAGGATTACTTTAGCCGCGTTCATGTTCATTGAAGCAAAATATTAGAACAACAATTACAGTTTGAGCAGTTTTGACACCTAAGCAGGGTAGCCTCGTGGCGTAGAGAGACTACTTTGCGGGTTGAACGTCCGATGGGATACGGAGGTCCCGCGTTCGAGCCCCAGGTACGGAGTTTTTGATCATTGTACTACGAACACTCGGTCCGAAGGTCCAACCGTTTACCGGCCCTTGGCATGGGTTGGTTCTCTGGCCGCTCTTGCCGGAGACAGATTGTGAGACTGTGGTTGGTTCCTCCACTAACGTGCATTAGTAGACCCCGGGAGTCATACAGTATGGTAGCGGGCCCCCACCAAGGGCAGTAGTGGAACGACGCGATTCGGTCCCAGTATGGTTGCCCTGCAACTGAAGCGACTCGAGGAAATCATGCCATTCGCAGTGACCCAGAAAAGACTTTTGCTCTTTGGTGCAACAATCAGATTTTTATTTAATTTACTCTTACTGTTAAATGAGAGAATCAAATCATCGACATACTCTTTTTAAAAGATCACATCATCAAAGTGATTAAATAGTTAAACTGTACTGATTGGTTAATATGATGTGATGCTTCTTGCAACTTGTCCCTGATAATGCCCACGTCTCATGAATGAATCTATTACAGCCCCCCCCCCCTGCAAAAATTCAAAATCATGCAGTTTTTCACCATTCTGAGCACTTTCCAAGTGATTTTTAAAATGGGCCCCCTTGGCAAATCCTGGCTACGGGCCTGTACTATATAGCAGACCCTTTTATCAACATTCTTATACTGATCGATCTTAAAAACTCGAAAAGAGCCAAGTCATAGTGACCCATCATACCTTAAAATGGTTCATTATTATACTGATAGCATCTTTCATCACATCATATTTTGTGGAACACCCATCAGGAGATAAGGCTAATCATCATATTGAGTGGAACACATCCGAGAAATTTTCAGTTCTTCCTCATATTCGCTCTAGTGGGACATTCGCCAATTTTATCACCGATCCAATAATAAATTTTCAAATAAATAATTTTTTTGCATGCCAACATTTACTAATGACAAAAATCATATTTGACAATTAAAATGTCGAGATTCAATTTAGGACAGGGACTAACGATTTTTACCCTTATTTCAAATGCTCGTGGCAAGAATCAACGCCCATTTTCGGCGATTACATGTTTGGGAAATTTGGTTTCAGTGTGTTCTTCAATGAAATAAAATGGACCAATGGACCAATATTAGTTTTACATTAAATCTCTAGACCCCCTTTCAATCCCTTTCCTTGTGGAGGTGATATGTAGAGGTATACCAACATGAGAATACAACCCCCCCCTAAGTAGCTTTGACAACCAGAAGGCTTCATTTAATATTGTCTTATATTAAAACATGTTAAAGTTTGTATCCTTATTTTGTTCCTTTATCACTATAGTTCAGAAATTTGTGATGATTTCTTTCTAAATTGACAATAATAAACACGCTTTAGCATGCGTCGCAGAAGGAATCCGGCTCTGGTTGTCAAACCCATGGAGAGGGAGTGTAACATGATTTTCAGATTCCAGTTATTCTTAATCACACTACCCTGCCACGTGACCACATTTAAAAATGATACAGGGTACAGTTAAGTTGCAAATGGAGCGGGTATTCTCTATCTTTGTCCATTGGGCTTTTCTGGTAATAATACGTTGCAAACTGCCCGATGAATCTATACAGTTTATAGTTGAACACTTGCAATATATTTAAAATATAGTATACCTTCAGAACGTCCTCCATTTGCAACTTCGCTGTAGCCTGTATTTCTTTTAAAGGAATATAGGATATAGTATGGGGGTATAGTAGTGTGTTAATGTAATCATGTCAGTTTTTCATTTTAGAAATGGGACAGTCGTGGAAGAGGTGGTAAAGGCAGGAAACGGGACAGGAAGAACAAAGAGAATCGCAGTAGGGGAGAGAAAGATAGTAAGGGAGGCAAAAGCAAAAATAAGGGAGGCAAAAAGGAAAATAGACGCAAAAATAAAAAGTAAGTTTTTGTAAATAATTCTGTATGATATAAATGCAAAACCCAGTGATTATACATAATTGTACATAATTTCCATTAATCAAGTAAGCCACAATAACTCAAATAAACATCCTACATTTATATTAACACTATCACTTCCTTGTTCAATACACTAAATCTGTTAAGCATTTTTAAAACATACTCTGTGCCTCAAGTTCATGTCAGCTACTCCTCGATACTAGTATATGTTTAATAACTGCACCAAAGTTGAAGAAAAATCACCCATGCCTTATACTGTACCTCCCTCAATAAATGCTCATGAGTTCTGGGATGCCCTTAGCTTGTCAGTGTATGTTAACCTAAAATATTAAATCATCACTTGAACAAGATGCTATTATTCCAGTGGTAGAAGGAGAAAGAAGGGTGATAGAGAGAGAAAAACAACAACTAGTGCAAATGGGGCAAGATGATGGATTAAATACACAATTTATAGCCCACCCTTCACTGCAGAGCCACACAATGTAGATATATATGAGAATGATAGGCTTGGCCTACAGAGTGGGCCGCACATAGCCTGTCCAATCATAAGCCGCACAATACTACGCCAGCACAATCACAAAACAGGATGATGTGTCCTACTCAGTCACAGCAATAATACGTGGCTAGATGGTGTTTGTAATATAACTGTAAATAAATATCTTTTTGATTATATTTATCTTTGCCATCAAAGACTGACAAGGTGCCATCATGTACAATATTGATGGCAACATATACAATATTGATGGTCACATGTACAATATTGAATGGCAACATGTACAATATTGATGGTCACATGTACAATATTGATGGTAACATATACAATATTGATGGTCACATGTACAATATTGATGGTCACATGTACAATATTGATGGCAACATGTACAATATTGATGGTCACATGTACAATACTGATGGCAACATGCACAATATTGATGGCCACATCTACAATAATGATGTCACGTAAACAATAATGATGTCACATGTACAATAATGATCACACGTTCATCTACCCTGGTGATGACCACATTTATAGTAATGATCACATGTACAATGCTGAAGTCACATGTACAGTAAGGATAATGTAACATGTACAATCATATGAGGTACATGTAAAGCAGTATGTACAATTGGTGAGAAATAATTGTATGCTTACATGTATACTTGTAGTAAGTAATGAAAAATGTAGATTACTATTATGTATTACCATATATGGCATTACATGGTTGAACCTGGAAACTGACCATATATGGTATTACACGTGAAATTTCCCAGATTTTTGTTTTTGAATTTTTGTAGTGAAATGAGAACAGTAAAACTTGTAGAAAGGGACACCTTGCAGAAAACCTCAAGAAGTGGAATACTTCAAGATACTGTTACCCTTTAACTAAATGCGAAATGAACCTCTGTAAGAGAAATGCATTGTTTTTGGGGGTACCAAAGGTTTTCCATGTACAAATGTCTTACTGGATATAAATTTCTCTTCTGAGATATAACTGAATTTGAACTAACTGCAATAATAAAGTACTATAAAGTGGGAATATTGTGCCATATAAGCTATGTGTACATAAAGTACTTGAGAGCAGAAAACTCAAAAATAATATGCTATCCTATAAGATTGCATGCTGTTCTGCCCCCCCCCCACCCAACTTTCTAAACCTCATGCTGAGGGTCTGTAAGAATAATGATACAAAATATTACATGGGGCCTTTAAATCTTTATTCTGGGAGGAGATCATATAAAGGGGCAATAATGTTTGATAAGGGTATCACCAAACAGGTGCACTTTATCATAATTTGCAATAGAGAGAGAGAGAATATTAACTGAAGATCCAGATGAAGCTATTTTTGTAATGATTAATTTTTGTTTTGGGATTTCGTTTTATGATTGCGTAGGCGATTTTTATGCTCTTCATAGACTGCCAGGTTCAATCAGAAGTTAGGTCGATAAAAATTCCTAAGTAAATGATGAAATATTTAGTTAAAGGTGCTGAAGAATTTGGTGAAGTAACTAAGGTAACATAACTATGCCTTGAAGCACTTTAATATCAAGTGTGCAGTTCATTACTGAGCAATAATGCACTATCAATAATGCACTTTAATTTTTAGCTTTCATTCCACTTGCAACAAATATTGAAAAAATGAATATTGGAAAATGCGATCCAATAAAATTTGCGCACTTTAATTTAACTGCAACATCCAATATAAAGTGCATAAACTGAAATGAAACCATTTCAATTAAATTAAAAATATTTTACATAAAAAAACAAGGGCTTCTCATTCGACTATAAATGCCACTGTTTTGATTAAAATAATGAGTTATCTTACTGTGAACAGTCTGGCGATTACCTGGTCATAAACAACTTCCGCATTGCTCCTTTATTTACTAACACACTGCTCTTGTTCAGTTAATGTGAGATACTGTACACCGAGACATTTTTACACAATTAAATATAACATTTTTATTGATGATGATATGATTTAGTAGCAGGCCCGTAGCAAGGATTTGCCAAGGGGGATCACTTTTTGAAAAATTCCAGGGGGAGTTCACTAAGTGACAATTTTGGTCCTAAAATGGCCAAAATCACTTAAAAGTGCTCAGAATGGTGAAAAACTGCATGATTTTGAAAGATTTTTTGGCCGGGGGTGGGATCACTCGAACCCATCGAACCCCCCTGGCTACAGGCCTGAGTAGAGCTGAGTATGAGTATCTTATTTGGTATTTTATGGTATTTCATGCTATAATTTCTATCCTTTCATTTTACATTTGATATATGATTTAAATTGAACTCTCTTGTGTGAAAATTGATCATTTTACAGTACCTGTTGATTTGAATTGAAGAAACCCATCTTCACGCGTGATCTTGTGAAATAGGGCTTTAAAATAATTTGTGGGGTTTGTTCAATATTTATGATACATTTTCAGCATTTTGAGTTGAATATATCATGTTAAAAACATGAGAATGAACAGCTTGCATATAGGACAGGAGTAGATACATTATATGGCTTGACAGTGGGCACTGTATAAAATATATAATATATTATTTATTTTGAAAGCTTTTGAGTATGTACATTTTATAGTAATAAATAATACCAACAACTTAGTTCTCTATTTACTTCTCTTCAATTTTCACATTGAGACCTTATTCACAAAGCACAGCCCATGATGCAATTCACACATTTTTTCACACGTTGCATTTTTGCATATTCCAAGATGCAAGTAATTGAATCAAAATGCAAATTGCAATATGCAATGATTGGTTTGCTTGAACTTTCTCCATCTTCTATAGTTTTGACAAGTACTTTTACAATTTTAAGCAAAAGTACATTACAATCCTTTTTAAGTCATTTTCCCTCAGATAAATAGAGAATTAACTTGAACTGGTAAGTTTGTGAAAATAAACATAAACTAATGACAGGTGCATAAAATGCATAACAAATCAAAGCCCTATAAAATATATAAAATGCAGCTGTAAAACTCAATTTGAAATGTCTGTAAAGCAGAGTGTTATGTTGCATTATATAAAATTAATTCTTAATCTTATCTTGAAAAATACATAGGTATAAAATATATAAAGGTACGAAGTAATACAAAAAGATAAGATCTACCATATGTATAGTTAAAAAAGACTTTGGACATCAGAAATCATAACAATCTAGTATCTGTAACTTACAGAACATTGTATATAGCATTGTACAATTGCAATTTAAGAAACAATAAATTATATACAACAGTTAAAAATGTGTTGTTAAGGTTGTACATTGTATTTCCCATACCTCACTTAGTTTTTAAAAGAATAACAAGTTCCACTAAAATAGTTAAAAATATGTTTGTGACATTTAAAAATAACAATAACATTGGCCCACAAGGAGGATTGGCTCCCAGAGTGCCACATCAATATTTTGTCCCATACATGGATATGTCATGATACAAAATTTGAATTCAAACAGCCGCCACTTTGTTCACTTCAATATTTGAATTGTGAATTTTGGTCCAAAACTCACAAGAACTGATTGAGAGTTCGAATCTTTTTAAATCTTTATTTTTGTTTATAGTCGGTTTTAATTTCAGAAAATTTCGAGATGTTCATTGTTGGAAAATATCGAGTTTCGATCATGGGAGCCAATCCTCCTTGTTGGCCCATGTAAAACCAGATAATTTTGTAACAATTATCACATTCTTTGTATTTTGGAATGCCAATGTATTACAAAATTGATCCAATACAAGATGTAATATATTCAGTCCATTTTTCAAAGTTAACTTTTGCAAACTTTAAAGTCACCTTTGTAGAACCGTTACTATGTAAATAAGTTTGAAGCACCAATATACAACAAACCAAGATACAATAAGTCAAGATACAATAAACAGATTCCAAGAAAAATAATTGGCCATTAGGTCTGAGTTTACCTACAGATCTAACATGGAATGTTGGCTTTTTAGTCCCCTATCATGAGCCATGAGGTTTCGATGTCCAATAGATTTGTTCCCTTGTCAAAGTTTAGTCCCCTATCATGAAGGTTTGAGCAAAAGCTGTATTTCTTCTTACAATATAAAACTTGTTTCCCCTATCATGAGGTCTAAGTCACTTATCATGAAGCATGATGTGTATATCTTGCAGTATCTTTATATCTCATATCATGAGGTCTAATTCCCCTATCATGAAGCATAATAGCTGAATATCAGGTGTATATCTTTTTGCAGTAGTTAGCAGGGAATATCCCAGTGTGTCCATTAAGAGTCCCTTCCCACCAGTCGTTCTGACGACCTGTATCAGTTAGCACCAAAATCTCATCCCCTGAAATGCAAAGATGGGGATGATGATGGGATTTGGGGATGTATATTTATATAGTTTACAAAGCATTGTATCCCAAATCCGAGTAATGTTTCTTCACAATAACAAATATGAAAGGCTCAATATGCAACTTACACATATTCAAGTTACTATGTAGTTTAACACTAGTTACATAATGAGAACAATTCACATATTAAGGTCAAGTTGGCATTTTAATGAAAGAAAATAAAGTCAATTTCTAAAAACAAGGTCAAATAAGGTCATATTCAAATTATGAAAATAATGCCATATTGGTTTCTGCTCTCAAGAACAAGTTCTTGTTGGGTCAAATTTTGATGTCAGGTCAAATTTTGATGTCAGGTCAAATACTGACCTGGATCCAAAAGGAATATAAATTATATAAAAAATAAAATTTCTAACCTGGTTTAAATGTCAAATCACATGGTAGTTGACCCACATATGACCATATTGCACGCACCTTATGCACCTTTGCATTGGAACCTACAATCCATATAGAACAATATGAACAGTGATTAGAGTTACAAAGTAGGTTTGTTTGCTTCGTTAAGAAGCATTTTGATAGAAAAGCTTTATAAAGAAGGATTCATGAAGTGTCACACAGGTAAATATTTCTGTGTGTTAGATTTGGCCCATTATGCCACACACTTTTGCCTTGGAATCTACAATCATCGATAACATACGAGTGTTAATCCAAAACTTTATTCCAATGTGTTGTACTTTTGTTCCACATACCTTGTTGTCATGTTACTATGGCAACCAGACACTTATGTTACAGGTCAAATTTATTGCTTATTTTTACACAACATGAAACCACTATACATAGGATGGTTGAGGCAAAATATGAACAATGTTCATAAAATATTAAGATACTTGGAGCAAACTGTGAAGAACTTTTGGATCAACCCTCGTAAAACAACACTTGAACTCATATTAACTGGAGTTACAATGGTTTAATTTGCAAAGCATCTTGACAAAAACCTATAATCGAAGGATTTTTTTGCATGAATAAAAAATCAAAATTTTTGTTATAAAGCCTTTTGTTAAAAATGTTTCAGACAAAGAAATCTAGCCCTGCTTTATAACAGGTACTAGTGCAGATTTAAAACGTCAAGTTCTAATCTGCAAACAGCTATTGAACAATATTGTGACTTTATTTTCCAAACATTGTCAATTAGAAGTCTCAGTACGATCCCTATAAAAACAGTCCCAGTGTGAACAACAGATAAAACTCAGGATTATCCTAACCAGATAGTACATAATCTTACACATTGATAAGTGTATCCTAGACCTTCCTATTTTAATACCCTGTTTCACAATCACTTAGTCATGCAATCCTCTGACTTTCACAGGGGATTTAACTCTTGGATTATCCTAATAAGATAGTACATAATCTTACACATGGATAAGTGTATCCTAGACCTTCCTATTTTAATACCCTGTTTCACAATCACTTAGTCATGCAATCCTCTGACTTTCACAGGGGATTTAACTCTTGGATAATCCTAACCAGATAGTACATAATCCTACACATGGATAAGTGTATCCTAGACCTTCCTATTTTAATACCCTGTTTCACAATCACTTAGTCATGCAATCCTCTGACTTTCAAAGGGGATTTAACTCTTGGATTATCCTAACCAGATAGTACATAATCTTACACATGGATAAGGGTATCCTAGACTTTCCTATTGTAATACCCTGTTTCACAATCACCTAGCCATGTAATCCTCTGACTTTCACAAGAGATTTAAAAGCTGTGATGGTTATAAAATCTTAAAAAATCTCAAATGTAACTTTTATGGTGATTTATAGTGGTTTGTATGTGAAAAATTAAAGCTATTAACTAGATAACGGCAACTCCGCGGAGAAGCAAATCCCAACGAACAAAATATCAATTACCGAATTCCAATCAATTACACTCATTACTTTGGTTAAAATTGAAAAAATTTAGATTTTAGAATTGTGAATTCCTGCAAAGCAGCCATTTTGAATTTTCTGAGGTACAAATCTGAAAAATAATACCATAATTGTGATCTACTCCAAAATTCCTTCAATTTGAGTATAATATAGCCATACTTTGAAGGTATCGAAAAATTATTGCGAAATCGTACATTAGACGACCATTTTGAACTTTACGAGGCTCAAATCAGAAAAAAGATACAATATCTGCAATCTACTCTTAATTGCCTTTCATTTGAGTATAATAAAGCTATACTTCAGAAAGATCTAAAAATTAGCGAAAATTTCTGTTTTCCTGACCCCCATACATGGCCCCTGGTTTAGGATGAAAAATTTATGATTTTTGCGAAAAAGTCCCGTCATTTTTAAAGCGGCAGCCATTTTTGCACAAAACTATTCATCAATATACATCTTTCTACCAAATATGAAGAAAATCCGTCAACTAATATTTGAGTTATCTTCCAGACAGACGGATGGACTGACTGACTGACTGACTGACGGACTGACTGACGGACGGACAGACGGACGGACGGAGGGCTTCACTATATCCCTACTGAACTTCGTTCGTTGGGATAATTAACTTAGGGTAGTTTCCTATGTTCAGAAGTTTTAATGGCTTTCTAACTGTCTTATGTTATTTTCAGGGAGACTTAACTCATTCTATATATGGTCTACATCTTTCAGTTTTGCACACCTTTCAGTTCTGCACACCGTGCAATACTGTACCTAGATAATTAGTTGGTGGTAATAATAATTTTCTACAATGTAAAAAAATCAGTAACCATCATTAAAGGTAGACTAGTTCCAGAATACTAGCATATTCTAATTTCCTCTGACATATTCAGATAAGGTCTAGATAAAATATTCATCTCTTCTTTAAGAGTACAGATATGTTAAGCTCTCTTGTTAAGGGTGGAGTTTGGTTGACATCACCCTTAACAAGTACAATATAGAGAGGCTAACTGATACGATCCCTGACTTGATGATATATATTATCTTTCAAGAAATATTCTTAATTCCTGATTTAGACGACAGATTATCAATATTTATAAAAAATAATTTCTCAAATAGTCTGCAACTTTAATTAAGTACTCATCAATCAACTGTGAAATTCAATTCTGCGAGATCTGTTTTCGGGAATTAATTTTTGATCTGATTAGACTGTCTGTGACCGCAGGGAAGGAACTTAAAGCGGGTAAAATCCAAACATGATAAAATCCAGGCATGGTATTATCTTATATTTTAAGCAAGACAGACAGATTTACGCAAGGATAATGCCCCTTTCCTGTATATTACTCCAGTTAGGTACACTAGACTGTCAGGAGTTTAGATATTTCTCAGGTCTTATAAGCAATTGTACGGTATCGTTTAAAGGTATTCACCTTGACATTGAGATATTAAGGTGGGACCTGGTCAATCATTATGTAACATTCAAAGTTTTGCATGACAACGTCCCACCCGGGGAGGGTCGGTAGTTTCACATACAGTATTGTCCCAGGGGTAGAATTTTCATATAGTATTCCATCTCTGGAATAGGGACTTTTGAAATGCATATCCCTGTTTAATGGAATTTAAATAGAATTTTGACTGTATTCGACTAGCTGTTTTTGCTTATTGGTGGGGGAATTGACTCTTTAGGTTCCTACGAGGGTTGGGGCTTTGACAACCCAATTTTTGTCAAATGCCCTACCCTTTCCGTGGGGGTCTCATGCAAACCTTTGAATGGTGTGTTAACAAAATGAATGTTCTTTTCCAAACAATGATAAAATATCATATAATGTATTTTATATAGCAATTTAACATTATACATCAACACAACACAACATTAAATAAGGGTATAGTAATCTATAGACAGGGCCGTCAGATGGGGGGGTGCGATGGGTGCGACCGCACCCCCCTTTTTCACACCCCAAAAAAAATTGAAAAAAATTTTTTTGAAAACATTTTTTTTGAAAACATTTTTTTTGTAATTTTTTTTCTTTGACTCATACACTTTAAAAGTACCCAGAAAGCACCAAATAGCATCTTAAAATTGTAAAATTTTCTAGGGGTATTGGCCACCCCTCAAACCCCCCACAAAACAATGGAAAAGTTCTAAATTTATTTTAGTGTTTTGTCTCAGACACTTTTAAAGTACCCAGACATCATCAAATAGCTCCTTGATATAGTTAGTGTTTCTAGGGGACTAATACTTGCTCCCCCTCTTGCATCTTGCACTTGCATCCCCACCCCACCTCCCTCTCTGGCGCCCTCCCCCCTTGACCCCCCCCCCCCCAAAAAAAAAATTGGATAAAAATTGTGATTTTCTCAAATTCTTTAATTGACTCATACACTTTGAAAGTGCCAAGAAAGCACCAAAATAGCGTCGTAAAATTGTAAAATTTTCTAGTGAGAGTGAGCCACCCCTCACACCCCAAACAAAACAATGGAAAAGTCCTGAATTTGTTTTATGTATTGTCTCAGACACTTTTAAATTGCCCAGACATCATCAAATAGCTCCTTGATATAGTTAATGATTCTGGGAGACTAACACTTACTCACCCTCTGGCATCCCCACTCCACCTCCCCCTCTGGCAGTCCCTCCCCTTCTGGCAGTCCCCCCTTGACACCCCCCCCCCAAAAAAAAAATTGAAAAAGAAATTAAGATTTTTCAAATTTTTTATTGACTCATACACTTTGAAAGTGCCCGAAAGCACCAGACTTCATCGAATAGCACCTTGATATTGTAAATGTTTCTGGGGGACAGATATGGAGGACAAACACTTGCTCCCCCTCTGGCACCCCAACCCCACCTCCCCCTCTGGCACCCCTCCCTCCCCCCTTTGACACCCCCAAAATTTGAAAGAAATTGTGATTGTTTTTTTTCAATGTTTTTATCGACTAATACACTTTAAAAGCGCCCAGACATGCCAGAAGCACCAAATATCATCTTTAAATTGTAAAATTTTCTAGGAGAGTTAGCCACCCCTCACATCCCCCACAAAACAAAAGAAAATATTCTGAATTTCATGAATAGTCTCAGACATTTTTTAAGTGCCCAGACATCATCAAATAGCACCTTGATATGGTCAATGTTTCTGGGGGACAACCCCGTGCTCTCCCTCTGGCACCCCACCCCACTTCACCCTCTCATCCTCTTTGACACCCCCCCCCCCAAAAAAAAGAATTTGAAAAAAATGTCTTATTGACTCAAACACTTTGAAAGTGCCCAGAAAGCACCAAATAGCATCTCAAAACTGTAAAATTTTCTGGGGGAGTGCACCACTCCTCACCCCCCCCCCCCCACAAAACAATTGGAACGTTTGGAAGTTGCATTTGTTAATTCTAAACACTTTAAAAGTGCCCAGAAATCACCAATATAGGGAGTAACCGAACCCCCCCCCCCCCCCCTCTGACTTACGCGATTTGATTTACGCGGCAAAAAATGACAATTTTATATTCTCTTTAGTAAAAACCGCACCCCCCTTGGAGAAAAGTGTCTTACGGGCCTGATAGAGAACAAAATAACACCTAATGTACACGTCATGCATATTTCAATTGATTATAAATGTTCTAATAACATCATAACATTTTTCTTCAGTTAAAATCCAGCTGAAATATCATCTATTACCACCTGTTGTTATAGACAGCTACATTATATCTTGAAGATAAATTATAAGATATAATATTGAAGATAAAAAATAACATAAGTTATATCATATGATGGGGAATCTCCACAAATTTAAGCGTACAGGCGGCCATTTTGGAGTTTCAAAGGTTATTCAAGCAAAAAGACACTTCAATATTTAGTATCATGAAGAGATCTAAGTATAAGCGAATTCCTGCTCTCGTCAGCCATTTTGAATTCTCTAGGGCACAAATCAGTGAAGCAATACCATAATTGTGATCTAGGCTAGTCCAAATTCCTTCAGTTTGAGTATAATATTGCCATACATTGAAGAGATCAGAAAATTACTGAGAAATCACACATTAGGTGGCCATTTTGGATTTTATGAGGCCAAAATCACAAAAACAATACAGTATTTGCAATCTTAAATTGCCTTTCATTTGAGTATAATAAAGATCTGAAAATTAACAAAAATCACTGTTTTCCCGATCCCCAATATATGGCTCCTGGGGGTCACGGGGGTCAAAATGTGAACACATGCTAATCCAAACACTTTTGGCCTGAATCTCAGTTGTGTTTGTATTAGACAGGTTTTACTGTACACGTACATCTAATTTCAGGTTAGACCATTTTTTTGTAGTGAGCAGTGACAATTTAATGTTTATTTCCAATTAAATATTTTTTAAATATGTAAATAGTACATAAGGTATAGTATATAGGTTAGACCTCATATGACAGATATGGTTGAAAATAATTCCATATTGTGTAATTTTCTCACATGCACGGCAAATTTTTTTATTTTCTGTTAGTTTCTACCAAATACAAAAACTGCCATTTCTCATAAACAGACAAATACATGTAGATAATATGAAATGATATTGGTTTTACATAGTACACGCCCCAGGGGTACATTAGCAGCAGGCAGGTTTTTAGGGACTTTCAACTTTTCCATGTTAAATTTATGATTTCCGCCTCTTGTTTTTATTTATTTAGCCTGTTGTGAGAAATTGTAGTAAAACCCCTTTAATGCTTTAATACATGCAGCTTGATTAATACCAGTCTAAGTAATTTGCTTTGTGCTTTCTGATGTTACCCTTTGTGGCTCAGTTACTAACAATCTAATAAGAAATAAGGGTCAAACAGTGTACCAAAACCGCGGTTCTATGCAATTCTCAGGCCTCGGTCGGTACATTCAATTTGAAAATTCTACGTTTTTTTTTAACGGTTCGTTAATTCAGAAAAACCGAGGATTTATGAAACTGTTAGAGCCCTAATAAGAACAGACATGAACTGACAAAAACCTAAATTACATATTTTATATATCAGTTTTACATTAGTCTAGAACACTTTAAGATAATACCCACCTGAGAATCTATCTTTAGCAGCCTCTCGTTTCTTCACAGGACTGTGTTTGGGTTTGACGGGTATACTCATACTCTGAGAACGAGGTATTGAACTTCCTGTCTTGGGTTTAGCTCCACCAAATGCCTCTTTCCGTTTCTGAGAATCGCTGATGTCATATGAGCTGTTGTAGCTGGGTTTTGATTGAGAGTCGTTACTGCGTGAGTACTTCGATGACATGGAGTAATCCTAAATAGAATAATCAAATTATTAATCAAATTAATATCATTAATTATATTATCGAATGGATCGAGTGGATGAAAGAAATAGAGAAAATTATCAAGGCTGAAAGATTTAATATTGATGCGACATCTATTGCTAATCCTTGTGTCAGATGGTCACTACCAGAAGGTTTTGATTTATGATCCTTCAATCAATGATGTTGTATGTTGTTCCGTTACCATGGATAAATGATGTCATAGTAAAAGAAAAAAAATTATGAAAGCTTCTGGTTAAGATTGTCAAGCTACATTATCAAGAGAGATAGTACTGGCTTGTATAAAGTCCCTGTCCCACCCCCCTCACCCTTAGACACCTTGATACAAGGCTATAAACATAAGTGTGAGGGTTGATTTCATATTGGGGTGACATCTATAGAACAAGAAAGATACAAAATCCACAATTCTCAAAATTTAACAATAACCCCAAAAATATTAGATAAAACATAAAAATGAAAAATTGTCATTTTACATAAACCAATACAAAAAATTAATTTCATGGAAATACCCATTATTACAATATTAGGCCAATTAAAATTAGTTGTTTGTTTTGTTTTGCAATATTTAAATATTGCTTACAGATGTAGAAGCTGCCATTGAGTAACCAGTTGCCCCTTGTTTATAACTCTCATCATCACTGCTATCAGCATTGTACTTTTCATCATTGTAGCTGTACTTGTCATCATCGTAACTGGACTTTTCATCATTGTAGCTAGATTTTTCTGACTTTGTGCTCCCTCTGCGACCGATGCCCTGAAAGTCATAGGTGGGATGGTAAAGGAAAGATAATGCAAAACTATATCAAATTGTTTCCTTTATTCAACTCTGAACTAATTGAGGTTTAAAATATACTGAGTTCAAATAATCAAGATTGTGATGTTCCCAATTTGATTAAACAAAAGATAATTTAACTTGTTCAGATTATTTACCTTATAAAATTGGTTATTGAAAGATGTTACAGATTATTTCATTAAAAAATAGTTTTTGTAAAATATATCATGAGTTACATTTGTCATAGTAATAAGAATTTTGGATTAAGGAAATACTGCACATATACAATAAAATTGGAATGTATCATATCACAATGAAAGCGAAGGGTAAAAATTGATCAATCAAAACTACCTTAACGATCCCAGTTATCCCTCCTCTTTTATCATATTGCTTCTGTCCTTCCTTCATAGCCTCCCTCTTGGCATAGGCCAGTGCTGCCTTCTTGAACATACTGTCATGTTCATCTAAGACCTTATACAGCTCCTCACAGGTATTAGGAGGGTCAACTTTACCACTGAGAATGTCGTAGGATCTTATTGTGGCGTCTTGGTAAAATCTATTAAAACATATAAGTTGACACTGCATTCAATGTGTATGTTGTTTCTTGTAAACGTTGTATCTTGAGGTACAAAATCCATGAGATTATCAGCTCACCAGGTACAGCCTTCAACAGGGATTAGGGGGACACTTTAGTCGTATGTGCTAGGTAATCAATGCATGGGCATCTGGGAAAACCACATACAGGTATATACAATATAATACCTGTAGATTACACAATAACGCCCATAGAGTGAAGTTATACCAAAATAAACAATCATGAAGTTTTGACATTGGGCCAAATAGGCTTAGTCTGGTTGGCTTACTTATTTATTTTATAAACCATGTGGTCTTATATCAAGGCTCTGGATCCCTCCTAGGGGGCTCCTATCACTTCTCCTTTGGAGATGTCCGCAGGGGAAGGGGGGATGGAGGGATGACAAAGGCTTGAGTAAAACTTCCATATATACATTTCAGGCCCGTAGCCAGAATTTGCCAAGGGGGTTCATTTTTCAAAAATTTCCAGGGGGTTCACATTTGACAATTTTGGCCCAAATATGGCTAAAATATCTTGAGAAGTGCTTCAAATGGTGAAAAACTGCATGATTTTGAAAGAATTTTTGGCCAGGAGGGGGGTTCACCCAAACCCTGCGAACCCCCCTGACATTTAGTTCTAAACTTACTTCCTATTAGTTTCTTTTCTTTCAATAAGAGCACTGCCCTCTATTGAGATCCCTGCGAATAAGCCCTTGGTACGGGAGTAAGTATAGATGGCAGCAGGACTGCGGAGTGCCACGTCTGCCTCCAAATTACGACCTAAACATTAATAACCAATGTACGTTTCTATACCAAATTAAAGTTGAGTTAACTTTTAAACTATGTGAGCATTCAATATAATAAGCTTTCATATGCATTTTTAGGGCCACACATGGCACTTTTAACTTGATACATAATTTTGGATTGAATTAATCTATACTCGACTAGACTGACTATATTCATCTGAGATATTTTATTTTTATTTATTCATGAATATACAGTACTAGAAATGCATTGTTCAGGTAGCATCTTCAAGTGCTTATCTCACTCTAGCAGTGGTGGAAAAAGATGGAAAGGTGAACTTCAAAAGCATCCTGAACACAGTCCTCCCGAAATTCATGCCTCATTTTTCCATCCTGCTATCAGCTGTTTACTATTGGCTGAGAACAACTGGTCATGTGACCAAGCTTATTTAAATATGGAAGAAGGAAGGAACATACATGTAGTGGTTGATGGCTGGAGCTCTGCATTGGAGGATGTTCTATGTAGTGATTAATACAACCTCCATTTGTAGAAGCATCCAAAGGAGTACATACCTATTGGTCCTGCAGCAATTGTGAAGTTTCCCCCCAGGGTAAGATTGCCTCCCTTGGAGAATGCATCTACTGCTTCTTGTTTGTTCAATATAATCACAAAGTCAGTCACCTACAAACATTTAGTAGTTTAAATTAGTAGTTTATCCGATGAAAACAAAGGAATGAAATGTGTATTGATTCATATTAACTGAAAAAATAAAATTGACAGAAAAAATGAATTGACTGGGAAATTGACTGTTTTGGTTTCCCCGGATAATAAAGGTGAGTCTTGACTCAGTAATCCCGTATACAAGCCAGAAAAAGCATAAGAATTTTTCAAGTTTCTGTTACAGTGCTGGCTTATAATAAGCTCATATCTGAGCACTTATTTACTGTAAGCTTGTATGCGGGACTATCAGGGTTCACAAAACCAACCAAAATCTACTAATAGTGTGTACCACTCCCCCCGGGGATTGCTAGGGTGATTTAAACCTTACCTCAGCTCCTATTTCGAAACCTCCTCCTAACCCTGCAATGCCTATAGCTGTAGGGGCAGACCATGCTACAATTAACCAATTAAAAAAATTTAAACTACATGTCCTTACAGGTATGTTCCACAAAAAATAGATCACAGGTTAACATAATTTATTTCAAAATCATGGTTTCATAATCATTTTGCATATTATTTTTCCAGAAAAGAAAAATGTTTTACAGATACATGTATATTTCTTGACATTATCATATATATATATTTCAGGTTCGTTTGTATACTCATTACTACGAGGCATTATATTTAATTTCCATCCCAATTAATTTGAATATATAAATATATTCCTTCTTCATAACAACAAAAACAAATCGCCTCTTACTTTTTCCGTCATCCAACTTAGCTATTACAATTCCACTTCCTGCGCGTGCGGTGATGAGGAATCCAAGCTTAGCTACAGAAAGGATGGCAAGTCCTTTAGCATTGGTCACAAGTCCAGCTTAAAATCAAAAACATAACACAATTTAAATCAAACAGCACGAGGGGAAGATATTGTACAGTAAAACCTATATAACTGAACATCTCTTTAATCTGAATACACCTCTCAATTTGATCATTTTTCTCAGTCCAAATTTTGTTATCTCCCGTTGACCCACAAATCAAGTACCTTAATTGAAATGTGAACACCTGCTAATCTGAACACTTTTGGCCATTCAAAATCGACAGGTTTCAATGTATCAATTTATTTAGAGTGATAACTAGAAAAAAAAAGTTTTGGTTTAATGAGAAACAATCTAACTGCAACTGTAACAAGCTGTAGCCAGAGACGGAGGGGGGGGGGGGGGGGATTCCAGTGACCCCCTGGCCCAAATTTCTTTCAAAAACATGCAGTTTTTCACAATTCTAGTAATTTTCATGTGATTTTGGGCCAAATTTGTCAAAATGAACCCCCCCCCTGAAATATTTCTGAAAAGTGTGCCGGTACCCCTCACTGGCAAAAGCTGGCACATGTGCCTGTGTAACATACTACATCCTCCCAGCTCCCTTCTAGTAGCATGGATCAAAAACACACAAGTAACATCATAGCATATCTTGAATGATGACAGTTTAGGCATTAAATAAAAAGCATATCCTACCTGGTATAATTTTATCTGGTCCTACTTTAGTATTCGGAATTGTAAATTCCCGCAAGATCTTGGCTGCTTTCTTAGCTTCAGATTTGAGGTTACTAGGAATGGGTGTGTTAACCATTTTTTTTATTCAGGGGGGGGGGCTCTAGACAGATGATGATTTAGGTGTATGCAATGAAAGGATGCTCAATACCAGGAGATCCTGCGAAGACTCTCAATGGTTTTAGGTGAGAGCATGGCTGTAGACTTCAACCATGTTGTATTTGACTGATGCAAGTACGATGATCGATTTGTTTTGTACCTGAAATTTAAAAATTTGATCTAGTTATAATGTAGGTTTTTGGGTTTAGTTACAATGTAGGGGTTTGGGGAGTTTAGATACAATGCAGGAGTTTGTGGGGTTTAATTACAATGTAGGGGTTTGTGGGGTTTAGTTACAATGTAGGGGTTTGTGGAGTTTAATTACAATGTAGGGGTTTGTAGGGTTTAGTTACAATGTAGGGGTTTGTGGGGTTTAGTTATAATGCAGGAGTTTGTGGGGTTTAATTACAATGCAGGGGTTTGTGGAGTTTAATTACAATGTAGGGGTTTGTGGGGTTTAGTTACAATGCAGGGGTTTGTGGGGTTTAGTTATAATGCAGGGGTTTGTGGGGTTTAGTTATAATGCAGGGGTTTGTAGGGTTTAGTTACAATGTAGGGGTTTGTGGGGTTTAGTTATAATGCAGGGGTTTGTAGGGTTTAGTTACAATGTAGGGGTCTGTAGGGTTTAGTTACAATGTAGGGGTTTGTGGGGTTTAGTTATAATGCAGGAGTTTGTGGGGTTTAGTTACAATGTAGGGGTTTGTAGGGTTTAGTTACAATGTAGGGGTTTGTGGAGTTTAATTACAATGTAGGGGTTTGTAGGGTTTAGTTACAATGTAGGGGTTTGTGGGGTTTAGTTATAATGCAGGAGTTTGTGGGGTTTAATTACAATGCAGGGGTTTGTGGAGTTTAATTACAATGTAGGGGTTTGTGGGGTTTAGTTACAATGCAGGGGTTTGTGGGGTTTAGTTATAATGCAGGAGTTTGTGGGGTTTAATTACAATGTAGGGGTTTGTGGGGTTTAGTTATAATGCAGGAGTTTGTGGGGTTTAATTACAATGTAGGGGTTTGTGGGGTTTAGTTATAATGCAGGAGTTTGTAGGGTTTAGTTACAATGTAGGGGTTTGTGGGGTTTAGTTATAATGCAGGAGTTTGTGGGGTTTAATTACAATGTAGGGGTTTGTGGGGTTTAGTTATAATGCAGGAGTTTGTGGGGTTTAATTACAATGTAGGGGTTTGTGGGGTTTAGTTATAATGCAGGAGTTTGTAGGGTTTAGTTACAATGTAGGGGTTTGTGGGGTTTAGTTATAATGCAGGAGTTTGTGGGGTTTAATTACAATGCAGGGGTTTGTGGAGTTTAATTACAATGTAGGGGTTTGTGGGGTTTAGTTACAATGCAGGGGTTTGTGGGGTTTAGTTATAATGCAGGGGTTTGTAGGGTTTAGTTATAATGCATGGGTTTGTGGGGTTTAGTTATAATGCAAGGGTTTGTAGGGTTTAGTTACAATGTAGGGGTTTGTGGGGTTTAGTTATAATGCAGGAGTTTGTGGGGTTTAATTACAATGTAGGGGTTTGTAGGGTTTAGTTACAATGCAGGGGTTTGTGGGGTTTAGTTATAATGCAGGGGTTTGTAGGGTTTAGTTATAATGCAGGGGTTTGTGGGGTTTAGTTATAATGCAGGGGTTTGTAGGGTTAAGTTACAATGTAGGGGTTTGTGGGGTTTACTTATAATGCAGGGGTTTGTAGGGTTTAGTTATAATGCAGGGGTTTGTGGGGTTTAGTTATAATGCAGGGGTTTGTAGGGTTTAGTTACAATGTAGGGGTTTGTGGGGTTTAGTTATAATGCAGGGGTTTGTAGGGTTTAGTTATAATGCATGGGTTTGTGGGGTTTAGTTATAACGCAGGGGTTTGTAGGGTTTAGTTACAATGTAGGGGTTTGTGGGGTTTAGTTATAATGCAGGGGTTTGTAGGGTTTAGTTACAATGTAGGGGTTTGTGGGGTTTAGTTATAATGCAGGAGTTTGTGGGGTTTAATTACAATGTAGGGGTTTGTGGGGTTTAGTTACAATGCAGGGGTTTGTAGGGTTTAGTTACAATGTAGGGGTTTGTTGAGTTTAGTTACAATGCAGGGGTTTGTGGGGTTTAGTTATAATGCAGGGGTTTGTAGGGTTTAGATATAATGCAGGGGTTTGTGGGGTTTAGTTATAATGCAGGGGTTTGTAGGGTTTAGTTACAATGTAGGGGTTTGTGGGGTTTAGTTATAATGCAGGGGTTTGTAGGGTTTAGTTACAATGTAGGGGTCTGTAGGGTTTAGTTACAATGTAGGGGTTTGTGGGGTTTAGTTATAATGCAGGAGTTTGTGGGGTTTAGTTACAATGTAGGGGTTTGTAGGGTTTAGTTACAATGTAGGGGTTTGTGGGGTTTAGTTATAATGCAGGAGTTTGTGGGGTTTAGTTATAATGCAGGGGTTTGTGGGGTTTAGTTATAATGCAGGGGTTTGTAGGGTTTAGTTATAATGCAGGGGTTTGTGGGGTTTAGTTATAATGCAGGGGTTTGTAGGGTTTAGTTACAATGTAGGGGTTTGTGGGGTTTACTTATAATGCAGGGGTTTGTAGGGTTTAGTTATAATGCAGGGGTTTGTGGGGTTTAGTTATAATGCAGGGGTTTGTAGGGTTTAGTTACAATGTAGGGGTTTGTGGGGTTTAGTTATAATGCAGGAGTTTGTGGGGTTTAATTACAATGTAGGGGTTTGTAGGGTTTAGTTACAATGTAGGGGTTTGTGGGGTTTAGTTATAATGCAGGAGTTTGTGGGGTTTAATTACAATGTAGGGGTTTGTGGGGTTTAGTTACAATGTAGGGGTTTATGGGGGTCAATCATCACCTAGGAACTGCATGCTATAAAAGGGACTGGTGCCTGCCATTATGCATTGATCGTCGCGTGTGGATGTATCTTGATATGATGATGAATGAAAAGAAGACAAGACATTAACATGCAAAATGTCACCACCTGCCATTTGTTACATATGCTGAACACCAACTGCTGAATGCCAAATTACAACAACCAACTTCCGAACACCATCAACAAAATAATTGGAGACTATAACAATACTGGTATTTCAGCACTTCTGGCGGTGACATAAAAATGAGACTTTGATCTGAGAATTGAGCACTACCCATTCATATATCAATCAATTAAACATAGGTTTTGGGCAGATATAAAGATGGCAGCATCAGTAGAATCCTATAAACCTTAGATAACCACAGATTGATTGACCTCAACTCATGAGAAGTGGAGAAATTATTCAAAAAAGGAAATAAAATGAATACCCATATTTCTAAATCATGTCCACCCACACAATATTTCATTTATCATTTTTAATCAAAGTACATATTATTCAACATTTATACAACATTATAACAAATATTGCAATACTCTACGTGAAGATATCAGCCTTATTTTGCAGAAAATTAAAAACTTACAAGAACCCGGAAGCCCGGAAGTGTAAATGTTTTGGTCCCAAGGAGTGAATAATTAATGAATTTAAAACTTTTCTCTTTCCTTTTAGAAATAAATTTGAATAAAATCTAACACATATTTAAACTATTTTAAAACTAAAATTGGAACTTAAATAGGTTAGATATGCAGATATTTGTAACTAAGGTTATTTTAGATGATTAACTGAATGTCACGTGACAAGCTGGAAAAACCAGTATGGCTACCATTCGCTTAGCAGCGTGTAAACATTCTACGTTTTTGCACATGTAACCACTGTTTAGTGAGTATATTTATTTATATTTTTTTAGGTTTTGCTAATGAATATATTATCAAACATAAATCAAGATATCTAAGCATATCGATGAGCTTATATACATGCTATTCATGTTTTAAAACTGGTAAAAATTTGAATTATTTTTCAAAAATAATTTTTGTTTGTAATTTCTAGCTGTATGATATACTCTCAAGGAGTATAAACCATGCAGAGATGACTCAAAAATAGTAGGACTCAAAAATCAAATTGCATACCCCGTGCTGGCAGTGCTAGTCATACCACGACGCCAGGCAAACAGCTTCCACCAATCGCCAATTGTGGCGATTCCACAGATACCAGAATTTTTATTAGAAAATACCTTATCGCTTAACTAAGAGGTATTCTGGTCAAACTTCTGTAATCTGTGGGCGATTCGGCAAAATTAATTCATGTGATTGGTTCTTGTAGCTTGCTTGTCTCATGTGATTCTGAAATTCAGAGAACTGGATTGGTAGCATTGGACAATATTATTTCATAAACCTACGTGCGGTGAACTAGACTATTTTCGACAAAACTTTTTAACTCAGAATACTTTCGCTGGGATTTCTTCTAATATTTCTTGATATTGGTAATATTTTGACAAAATTATGATTGGGTGACATAATAAATTAACATATTATGTAAATGTTATTATAAAAAATGGAGTGAATCTATGATGAACAGAGGTTACTCGAGTCTCTAGCTTACAGCTAGATGTAATTTTCATTGATTTCGTATGTACTCGTCTTTCGTATGTAAAAATGGCTACACGCACCTATAAATCATTTTTAATAAATTTTATAAATATTTTTAAGAATATTAATTATATTTAGGATGAAGCGTTGCTTGTCTGGATTTAGATATTTCAAAATTTCTTTTCGGAGTTTGACACATGGTGAAATTTTCTCGCTGTAGCTAAAAAATGGCTTCCAGTTCTGAATGGAGGAAACTTTGAAATTATTCTCGCTTAAAGAAATCAAATATAACAATAGATTCAGACAGAGATGTGCTGATGTTTCTCAAATCTATACATAGAGGTATATTTCATATTATTATGCCGTATTTACTGTGCGTGTGACACAATGATTTACAAGATTTACAATACCAAGGCAGCTCAATCTTTCTACTCAAAGCCGGAATATAGAGAAGGCTTTGGACCGAAGTAAAACAGAGGGACTATTTTCAACCAACTTTGACTATTTTTCCATCTGCCTGCAGCAGTGCATGTGTATTGCAAGACACTGGCAGATTTTGCATAAAGATATAATATGTAGCAATTCAACTTGTGAATCCAAAACTGACAAAATATGTGGAAGGTAGTTATTATTTTTTACTAAAAAGTATATTTGCAAGTTTACTTGAGGCAATGTCATCCATGTAGCTAATTGTCGAACACTCAGATGCAACCCTTCCTAATATATTGGTCCTAATAAATTGCTAAATGAATATGCGCTTAAAATAAATTAAATCCAAAGTTCATGAACATCTTTTAAACCTATAGCATCAGAGTGTGGTTTAAGAAATTAATTATGAATTATGAAATTTTATTTATCTTTGAGAATAGATTCTAGGTCAGAAAATTCCCCATGCACCACATGCTATAAATAGAATCATATTTTCTTCTACTGAACTGATAATAAATTTTATTTTATTGAATGTATTTTAAATGGTGAAACTATCAAATTCAAAGAGGTCACATAAAAATTTATTCACCCCCCCCCCCCCCCCAGCCAAAATATCTTTCAAAATCATCCAGTTTTTCACCATTCTGACTCTTTTTTGAGTGGTTTTTGGCCAAATTTGCCAAAGTGAATCCCCTCTAAAAATTTTTTGAAAAGTGAACCCCCCTTGGAAAATTCTGGCTACGGCCCGGCCTGCATGTATTCTGGTTTAGGGAAACTGTTCATTCTAGCCACCTGGTGGTGAAACTGGTAACTGGCCTACATGTACTTGGCATTCAGATTAAATTGATTTAAAGAGGTCACATTATTGGTATTCTAATAACTCTAAACTGTCCATTTTTGAGATAAATAATATAACTATCTTAAATACTCAATATCAAACCAATAAACTTTATAACTCAAAAATACATGTATTTAAACAAAGGTAAAAGCAGTATATAGTGAATATTCAGTTATTTGATTTCCAATGTTCAAAAACATGAAAACAATCCAACAGCAAAGAGGAATATTTTCTTCATATCAGCAAAAAAATTCTCATGTCTAAATTCGGCTATAAAATCCTCATCGATTTTTTCTCAAAAATTATGCTTTTTGAGAATAATTTGGGTAAAATTGGAATTAACTGGATGAAAATTGAAAAAAGCATGATTTACATGTATTTAAAGTAAATATGCTGAAAAACAGACACTTAGAATGGATTCCCTTTCCCATGATATTAAAGCTGGCTACAGGCCTGTTGGTATCATTAGCATACAGATCTGTAGCCAGAGGGGGGGGGTTGCAGGGGGAACCCCTCCTCCCTGGCCAAAAATTCTTTCAAAATCATGCAGTTTTTCACCATTTTGAGCACTTCTCAAGTGATTTTAGCCATATTTGGTTCAAAATTGTCAATTGTGAACCCCCCCTGGAAGTTTTTGAAAACTGACCCCCCCCCCCCCCCCCCCCCCCTTGGCAAATCATGGCTACAGGTCTGGCATATCAGCCTATTTAGTTGCAGAATAAAGAAAGAAGGACATACTGTAATTGTGGTGCTCCTATTTTCTATTGGGTTATAATAAAAGTGAGGTTTATGTGGGGTTTATATGTTTTCACTTTGCTCAGTCATCCAGTTAACCCACATCTTGTTTAAAGGGATAATAACCTCAAGTAAAAACTATGATTCATCAGAATAATAAGTCTATAATCAAAAATATGACCCGGGTATGAGCGACGATCTTCTAATGCATCGGCAGATATATTGGAATTAATTTTGAGGTATTGGATCTACACCTGGATTATGGAAGTCGCCATAACCTACCTATGAATATTCATGAGCGGCGTCACTGCGACTCGACAAATTCCAGCATTTTGATTGGCCCGAAAAATGCGGATGCGCAATTGTAGCGGGGCGGCCACATTGAAAAATATTACGAACTTCTTAACAAGAAAATGGAGCAATTTGAAGATTTTGACTATGTATTTGGCATATTGACATACTATAATATGATATCACCTGTTCGAGAAAAACATGACCATGTTCACATCAATACTTACAATTCATAGAATTAACTCCCAAAGTGCCAATCGAAACCAAAAACTGACCAACTCGTGAACGTTGGTTACCGACATGACAGGAAAATGCGTTAATTTTATGTTGACAATCAATTATCTCTCGATCGTTTTGCTTGAAGATTAAACATATTCGGATCTTTTATTTAATAAAATGACGAATGGCAGATATTAATTGGATTTTTGACACTCTGTTATAAATATAAGGCAGAACTGATAATGTATTCCCCGTCATGAATGATCGCGATCGATGACGCAAGGTTCGTCATTTCGATCACCATGGAGGTGTATTTCTGTTGTATTTACAGTAGACAACAAACAATTTAAAGCTCGTAGACCTAGTATGTTATATTTATTTTACAAATATGGTATTAAGTTATAAAGCTATTAAAGACATGCGATACGATACGATACGATACGATACAATTCAAAATTTTCTTTCAAAATGGCGTCGACCTAGCCGGCACATGGCCTGGTTCAGTTCTCTTTTTGGGACCGGATTGCTCGCCTTGAATCCGTTTTCTTTGGTTTCTTGTGAGAGAATGTGTATGGTATGGCAACTGCCCGAACGACAGTGAGATTCCATTGTCGATAACGACAGTGTTATTTCTGTTGCCGATAGTAAACTGTCGTGGGTAAACCCGGAAGTAAAATTGTGTTCAATCTACGCCGTTTGAGGAGAATATCAGCTAAAACAACTTGCCCCGCGTGTCTAGAACCATCATCACTGAGCGTCTATATAATCAGTACTTTCTTGAAATATCCTGACATCGAACTAAATAAACCAATCTAACTTCAGTTGTTATTCATTTTTATTCACCAATCTATTTTGAAGAGCTTTTGAAGAGCGATTTCAGCATTTGAGGCAATCTGCGCCAGTTCCTCTTGATTCGGAATCTAGTTCATGCGCATTAGAATGAATAATTTGATTGGCTTAATTCCAAAAACACATGCGCACTTGTAAATTATTTCAAACTACTAGGCATGCGTGAAGAGTTGAAGCAAAAACGAAACTGCTGCAGATTACCCTACCTGTACTTATTCGATGCCGGAATTGGAAAATTCTTTATTCAAAATGTTTTCCCGTATTGGGGAGAAAAAACACATCCCCAGGATAGATATAGGACGACAAACAAGACAATAATAAGTAGGAATCTTTGATTGTTAAAAGCCGTGCATGAAACTTTTCAGAAACTATAGTAAGTGACACTGTTTTAAATGTGTTCTATTCCCCGGGGATTCGGTCCACGACAACGACAGCTGGTTTGAACTGTCGACAGATTTTAATTCTACCGTCACCAGCCGACTGTCGTACTGTCGTTCAGGCATTTCTTTTAAAGTCCTAAGTCTAGCTCTATCAGTGGAAATATTTGAACAATTTACCGCACAACACATAGGCATTTTCCTTTGTTGTGAATGCTTTCAAGATGGCGGCTCGGGTCGCAGAAACGTCACACTTCCGGTCTACATCCGGGTCTCTGAGGGAAATATGGCGAGCCCCGTCCAACAGACAACTGGGTCACTGGGTCAATTTATGATTTTTATTTTCAATATTATACAAAAACTAACACATAACAAGATTTTCAACTTATTGCATTTTATTCAGTAGTATTGTAACTACATATAATGATGATTAGAATACCTGACATTATTTCCGCTTTAAGTGTATTTCAAATTTTATAGAAGACATTTTATGGCAAGTACAGTATACTGAGTAATTTTGTCATGGCTTTTTGTCAAAAAATGACTGAATTAAGTTCGTTATTTTTGTGATTTACCCTTGTAAACAGTCTGACAGAGTGTTACCGATACTAGCTCATGTATGTGTGTTTTTAAAATATCAATACTTCCTATGCAGATATTTTTAGAGATATATGAAGACATAAAGCGGATTTTATATTTAATAACACAGTGTCATGTCACAGAGATAGAAGACACCAAAAGTTGTCATTTGTTTACATATTATTCATCTTTTCTATCTTTAGGTACATCAAGTTTGTCTTCACAAATTTTTCTGAGGAGTAAAAGAAGGAAATATATTTAAAGAATAACTTAGGAATTTACTGCGTAAAGGAAAATCACATACTTATTTGTGGTAAGTTGATAATTATTTTTCTTCTTGATCCTTTATTTATAGTGTCCCTGTGACCAACTGGCAACATATAGTATGTACATGTATAATGCAGTCGTATATTTAACAAATAATTCAAGACTAATCGTTTTAAAAGTCAGCTGTTGTACTTTTGTTTACAGAAATAGATTTATGTGTTGATTAGTAATTACTTAGTATTTTGAATGAGTATGGGTTTAGTGTTTGTTATACAGGGGATTTCAGTATTACTTTTTAAAGTGACTTTAGATCAAAGTCAGCACTCTCAATGGTAAGTAGTGGTAGTAAGAGCTAAAAGTTCATAAGCTTTTGGCAATTTTTCTATAAAATTACAGACACCCTACTTTTCAGACTAAGAATTCGACGTTTCTACACAAGTGTTTCCCTATTATTTTTAGTGACGGAGGTCCATAAGACACCAAGGTGTTATTAAAAATGAAAGTCCATACCTCAAATTACGTTGAGATCGTAGAAATCAGTTCAAATGTGCTCATTCTTCAACAAAAGTATCACAAACGCGTCATCTCGCTAAATCTCGTTTAAATCTCTATCCAAATCTCCTCTTCTCAGAGATGCATCCTGGGTAATACAGCATGGAGAATATGGGTCAGACAAAGTCAGCACTATCAATGGTATACTCTACCGTAAGATATAATAATACTAGAAGTTCACAAACTTTCTGCCATCTTGGTTTCACAACCGCGTTATCTCGCTAAATCTCGTTTGCAATCGGTCAGTGTAAAATCGTATCCTAAAGCCCGAATCCCGGGAAAGTATTCGGTTTATGGCGCGTGCGCATTAAACCCAGTAATCTGATTGGTTTAAGTTATCATGACGCATGCGCGATTAATAACTTTGTAGGAACATTTAATTTGACATAGATGTCACTTACGTTCATATTTCACAGCGTGTCCTACCCATGATGCACCATATATTGCGGGATTTTTTTTGTTTATTGTCAAAACAAAAACTATACACCCAAAACAAATGTAATGATATAATGTCAAACTGCCCTGGATTCGTGGACGTTTGTTGTACAAACTTAAACCGAACCAACAGAAAAGCACTTTGAATCATGGGAATAAAGTACTTCCCTTAATGAAAAACCGAACCTCGTGCAGATTAACCCGACTCGTTGTTTACACCAACAATCAATCAGATGGTATTATTACACCAAAAGTAGTGCGAAAAAGTTTTGATGACATTTAAAGACACTGTTCCTCTTTCACGTGCATTATCTCATGGAAATGGGCATACCAGTGCAAAGGTCTTTGTTCCGTGATAAAGGAAAGCTATCAAACATTGTCTGAAGAGCATTCTAATTCTACTTTTAACATGGCGACCTTGACAACATATAGCCATTTGGGCGATAATAGGTGATTCTAAAGTGAAAATGACTGCTTTTTTCGTAGTTTTACTTTGACCAAGGCTTGAAAATAATTGAAGTGATAAACCTTCCACTGGCGGATTAGGAGGGGGGGGGGCTGGGGGCCCGCCCCCCCCCCCCTTGGGTGGGCCCAGAAAAAAAATTGGGCTCAAAAATTTTTTGGGCCAAAAAGGCCTTAAGGCCCCAAATAGTGGGCCTTTTAGGTCACAACTGGGCCTTTTAAGGCCTTATTTTTTAATTTCAGGCCAAATTTTGAAGAAAATGGGCCTCAAAATTTGGGCCTACTTTTTGGTTTCAGGGGCCCCAAATTTTTTTCTGACCTGAAATTTGGCCCCCCCCCTCCTTGTTGGTTCTCAGATCCGACCCTGCCTTCCCCCCATTTTTGATATTTTTGTTGTCTGGAAGTGTTCTAGACGATATCAAAGTTTAAGAAAATGTGTATGTCTCGATCGAAATATTTTGAAAATTAGTGCCATTATGGCGGGTCTGGGTGTTTTTTGCTCTCATTTTTACCCATTTCCACGGTTGCAATGGTAACTCATACCTGCCAACCTACCGTATTTTTACCGGCATCTACCATAAAAAATAATATAAATACCGTAAAAAATTACTGTTTTTTCTTGTAAAACAACCGAAAAAATCTACTGTAATTTTACCAAAATCTACCATAAAATATTTTATTATAATTAGATTTTTTCTATAAGAACGGCCGTAAATATACCGTAAATATTTAAAATCTACCATATTTCTGCTTGAATTAACAGTATTCTTGTTCAAACTACGCAATTATCATTAAATAATGAAAAATTGAATTCTTCTCGTATTGCCCTTGTAAAATTCCATTACCAACCCGAAAATAAATAGGTGCCGGCAGGTCTTTGATGGTGGTTATTGCGTACTTAGTAAGTAACTAAGTAAGCTGGCATGTAATCAATCAACACACTGGGGAATAAACAGTGTTCAACTACCACAGGTGTATCACAGGAAGAGTAATCATGATTAATTTGTAAATTGCTACATTGTAGCAATGGTATGAGTATGATGTCACAGTACACTGGGGCCTAACTGGCGTAAAGGGGGAGAAAAAGGGCAAATTTTGCACATGGGGACCACATTTGACTCAAAATATTTGCATTTAACAACATACGTTTCAGTACATTCTGTGTATGATTTCAAAATGAAATAATCTCGGGGATTTTGCGTCTAAATTTTTTGCATGAGATCTCTGAAGTTGATAACCCAAGTTTAGGTCATTTTGGCCAGTTTTTAGAGACTCAGCCCTCACCTATTTCCCCAAATATGACTAGATTTTGTAGAAATGTGTTAAAAGTTTGAAAATGCAGCTGTTTTGAGCATGAAATAACTCAATTGTTTGAAAAAATGCTGAATGAGCAAAAATTATCATAGTAAAATTTTCCCATTTTTGGATATTAAGGTGTTACTGCGGTAAATACCACTTCCGGGTAGTGTTTTTTAATACTTTAAAAACGAAGCCATGAAACTTCAATGGTGTGTATAGTAGGTTTAAGTGTATGCAATGTGGCCATTTGAGGTATGTATGTAAAGCTGAGGCCAATTACTTTCTAAATGTGCCATTTTTAGAAAAAAAATCGCAAGAATATAGTCCCGTAAACTTGAACTACTTTATTCGTTAATTTTCATCGGTGAAGCAGGGATTTTACCTAAAAATGAGTCCCTGTGTTGGCGTAGTGATATTTAAAAATCAAGACGCAAACCCTATGTTAAATATATGGTCAAGATGAAGGTCATGTATAGGGGAACGCAGAAATATAGTTCTTGTATGGGCTAATTCGTTCGAAAATGGCGATATGTATCCCAGAACCTGAATTTTGTGATTTTTCAATATTTTTCAATGATTTACCGTAGTGACACCCAAATGGAAATATAAACACTTCCGGTAAATATTCGGTTCAAGTGCGAGTTTGGACCAACTTTTGCAAGTTTGACCAGGAAATCACCTTTCATTTGGTATGTTAGTAACATTTTTGATCGTATTGGGTATGTAAGAATCATATACACGTCGAATTATTAGCATAAATGTCTCAGTTTGAACGATAAATGGAAATATAACACTTCCGGGAAATTTTGTCACAAACGCCTTATGGACTTTTCTCTATTATATTCCCTATATTTTTAGAATATACCATTGATAGTGCTGACTGTGCTTTAGATGTAAATAACATAACAAATAAAGCAATTTTAAGTGACCTGAGAAATATTGAGAATGACCATTATCAAAGGAGGCATTCCTATCTTCAATTTTCAAATATAGCTTCATTTTAATAATATAGTTTCAGCTCAATTTACGATTATTTTATGGGTGTCACTTTTCAAAAATGATTTACATACATTTTTGGAATGTGTGCTTAATCCAAATCCTAACATAAATAATTCTTTTGTTTGAATAGGATTTTTGAACATGTTGAATGCTGTGTCAAAGCACTTGTATATTTTGTATGTACTTGAATTTTAATAACAGCTTTATGTGTTCACAAGGCCCATAGAAGTATATACTCTCAAAAACCTTGTTTGTAGAAATCAAAATTGTACAATGTTGTACGGTGAATCAGTTTTTTAAAGTATGATAGGGTGAGTGCACTTTATTAAGTATATTGCAATGAAAAAGGTTTGGCGTTCGATGGTCAGCGTTTTGCAGTTGGTATCTGTAACAAATAGATGGTGGTGACATTTTGCATTTTGAAGTGATTCTTAGATATTAAGTAAATGTTCGAAATCTGAAATCTGAAATCTGGAATCTCGTATTTAGGTTACCTTGTCTGTTATGAAGCTGCACTGGTCAAGTCAGTGGTCTCTCTATTTACAAATATGGCATCTTATATACTGGATGCAGAGTTTAGATCTAAACTGTACATGTAGATAAAGCTCTCTTTTAAGAAGTAAAGTTAAGCAAATGGATTGGTGGCCACATTATAAATATACCCTTGGTATCAGAGCCTTGTTTATCAAATATGTATTATGGAGTTGAAGCTGTCTTTTAAGTACAAAGTCAAACAGTAAATGGAATGGGTAGTCACGTTATAAATATACCCTGTGTATCAGAGCCTTGTTTATTAGAATAGGTCTTATGTAGGTAGGTGAAGCTGTCTTTTGAGAAGCAAAATAAAAAATTGGAAATAAAAAGGTAGATCAGAAAAGGGCCATCCTCCATCAAGACATAAAATTCACTTGTGATCTATTACAGTATCATATCATGAGCATTACATTTAGTAATTGTACCATTTCATGCTACAACTAAAAGTAAATTGAATAAAATCCCTAAGGTAGAAAATTTGAAAAGTTACCTGATAGCTCTTATCTGAGTGAACCTTGTGTCATGGTCCTATGCATTGATAAGGGCCATGAGGTATTATCTAATGGTGAAAGGGGACAAATAAACATTCCAACTTTCCAATATAGCCCTTCAAAATAATAGCTAGTTAAACCTGTCACATTGAACACCACTGGGACAGGCCAAAAGTGTTCAGATTGGCAGGTGTTCACATTTCAAGTTTTTTTTAACATGGAGATCTGTGTCTTTGATTAAAAATGGGATTGAAAAAATGTACAGATGTTAACATAAATACAGGTCAGACCCATAGCCAGCTTTTGCCAAGGGGGTTGCTTTTTACAAAAATTCATGATGGGCTCACATTTGACCATTTTGGCCCAAAATCATCTTGAAAATTGCTCAGAATGTTGAAAAACTGCAAGATTTTTTGGGCCAGGAAGGGGGTTTGCTCACCCCCCCCCCCCTGGAACACCCCCCCCCCCCCCTTACTACAGTCCTGCAGGTTGTACTGTATTACTATTGATACAATCATATACTATTTAACTTGTCAGTACTTATGGTACCTTAACTTAAGGCTAAGTTGACATAAATTCATTTTGTAAATATTATCATTTTGATAGCCTAAAATTCGAACCAATCCAAATAGTTAATGATAATATTAAACTAAGCCACATTGATATTTAAATCATAAATGTGCTGAACTTAGGGACAAATGTGTAAACCAATAGTCTAACATAGAAACACTTGACCTAATTTAGATATTGAGGATAGAGTTTTCTATAAAATTCAGGGCAGATTGTCAAACATTCAAACAGTTGATATTATTGTGTATAAGAGACAGAAAAATGGATCTTTCCAGGTATGTTTTTATTTTTTTTATTTTTATTGTTATCCAAAGATATCTTAAATATTTTGTAAATGCACTTTCATGGTGACATAATCATTTTGATTAGCTCAATTCTGATCTACAGTACCATACTGTACTGTACTATACTATACTATACTATACTATACTATACTATACTATACTATACTATACTATACTACTGTACTGTACTGTACTGTATTTTTCTGTACTGTACTATACTGTACTGTACTACACTGCACTGTATATTAATACTGTATTGTATTATATTACTGTGTTATATATTGTACTGTATTATACTGTACTGTACTGTGGCATATTATGGTGTACTGTATTGTACTATTTACTACATTGCATTACTGTATTGCAGTGTTTCATTAAAAGAGAAATGTGATTCTTCTTGTACTGTGGCTTACTATAGATTTTCATTGATTCCCTTTGTGTTTTGTCGCCTATAATATATTGATCAACAATAGCATGACGGGGTATCTCTTGTCTTAAAATGTCATCTTGCCCTTTCAATCTTCCTTGCGTTGTCCAAATAATATTAATCAAAATTAAGATGCCTTTTTGAGTATATTGAAAAAAAGGAAAAATGCAATCTTACAAGGAAGTAGAACATCATTTCAACTCTAAATGGATGGGGTTATGCATATTAGTATGGAAGGTTTCCGTCGATTTGATTCACTAGGTACTTTATAGGTCTTAAACAATTGTTTCATCGCCAAGGTAACGCTACTTTATTGATTGTAAAGTGATGGAAAATTTCTATTTTATTTGATAGGTTTATAGCATGGTTAAGCTATCAGTGACGAAGTAATTGATAAATATAATACACAAATGCTGGTTGTTTGCTTTTAATATCAAGACTTTCTTATATACATGTACTGTAGAGAATTGTGTTTATTTTCAAATGTTTCATTTAATTCTAATTTTCAAGGTATTCTTAAAGATAGAAATCAACAGTATTCCTTTGATATTGATTTGTGCACAAATGTACACAAGTGTTTTTAATCCTAAATTGCATGATAAGTTCATTTTGCAAAACTTGACATGTATTCAATCGGAGAAGATATTTCAGGATTTAAACGGAGGATAGTCTAAGGCATGCTAAATAATATCATCTGATCCCGTTGCGGTCAGAGCCGAGTTAACATTCAGGAAAATTGAACTTTTTCAAAGGTTATTCATCTCGTTTCTTCTTAGTCTTTGCTAACAAAACAGAAATATGTGATAAGTATTGAAAAGATGAAGCATCACCATAGTTACAATGGTTTGGTGAAATGTTACCATAGTGAAGATGTTTGATTAAGTGTCACCATAGTGAAGATGGTTTGATGAAATGTTACCATAGTGGAGATGGTTGATGAAGTGTCTCCCTGGTGAAGATTGTTTTATGAAGTGTCACTGTAATGAAGATGGTTTGATGAAGTGTCACCACAGTGAAGATGGTTTGATGAAGTGTCACCCTAGTGAAGATGGTTTGATAAAGTGTCACCCTAGTGAAGATGGTTTGATAAAGTGTCATTAGAATGGGTTGATAAAGTGTTACCATAGTGATGATGGTTGATGAAATGTCACCATAGTGAAGATGGTTTGATAAAGTGTCATTAGAATGGGTTGATAAAGTGTTATCAAAGATGGTTTGATGAAGTGTTGCCATAGTGAAGATGATGTGTTACCATAGTGAAGATGATTTGTCATACGTATGTATAGCGAGTACTCTTTATCAGGTCTGCTAGCTTTAGAACACAATCTGAGATCTTCATACAAAACACAATTACATTTATATTTTTTAAAATATGAATTAAAATAAAAGTGAATAAAAGTTGATGATTTCGGTTTTATAGTTTGATAATTTCTAATCATGGTTGCAGTTGCCATTTTCTGACATATTTTTCCAGATGTGTCCTAAATTAGAAAATCTTCTTATTGGAAAATATTGCATTTTTTCAATGTGTAGTAGGGCTTAAGAATACTGTGACAGTTGTGAAATATTGTCATACAATCTAACAATTAAACTCCCATAATTTATATTATATACAGATAAAAACAAATTGATTGTTAACTAATTTTTCCCCTTTCAGAGTTTAATGTGAGATTATTTCAACTTTCATTAATTATTAAACCTCTGTGAATCAATGTTATAATATGGAATAGTATCCACAGAGTATTGTCCTATGCACATGTGCACGCGTCGAGACTAATCAATCAATAGGTACCTCATTTGCATATTGGTCACATGACCTTAATTAAACAAAGATTCCAAATGTGATTGCTCCGTTGTGTTTGATATGGCATTTCGACAAAAAAGAAGCAACTTAAGCATGGTATTGATTAAAGGACAAATATTTGGAGTTTACCCGTGTGAACACGCAATCTTATGTATGCAAGAATTTAACGAGACTTTGTAAAGGAATTCAAAATTAGAATTCTTCTACACTCTACAGAGCAGCAGGTAGGAATTTTACAAAAGTTTAACAATTAAGAGATTTCTTGAAATTCAAGGATTTAAATTTTATATATTTAGTTACCAATATTTGGTTTATATTCACAGCTAATCCGGAATTATTTGTTGGTAAATCTCTTTTTCATATTTTATTGATATTTAGAGTTACTGCTTGTAGAAATGAATTGTTAAAACATCAAATAGATTTCCATGTTTTTATTGGGTGTTATACTATATATACTCATTGAAATTGGTTGATTGTTTTCAGTTGTTAAATATAAAATGCATGAATGATATAATCCTATATTTAGAGTTAAATTCTTTTTACAACATATTTTGCCATCAAGAATATTACCCAAAATAGTAATTGTTTTCAAATATGCCTGATACCTTATTTAGGTATAATCTCTTGCTTTGGTTAGAGGTTATTACAGACATAGATATTTTTGGGATTTAGAAGATTAACGCATTAAAATAGCTAAGGGTAAAGTTAAAGAAAGACAATAAAAATCTTCTTCATGCTGCATATAATAATGGTCACAAGTTGCATGTTATTGAAGCACCAGAAATTGATGTTTCAACCAGCCGATATCGCTCTTGCATGCTGGGAGGTATTGGTTAAAGAGACAAAGCAATTGATTAGTGGATTGAGACGCAATATTGCTCTGTATTAATTAACAATAAATGAACAAATGAGTTTGCTTTTCTTGCCAGGTTTCTTTACAGTTTTTGATTTGGTGATTTTCCTTTGACATTTAAGCTTAAGATATCTTTAAAGTAGAAGAATATAATAAAACATGTATGTTTGTGTAAATGCAACGAATTGAAATGGGGGATAATTCAATGCTGCTTTGAGAGAGAATTTCAAAAACTTTATCATGCAGAAATTGATCATACTGGTTAATCAGTGTATTCCTTTTAATAGCCATATTTAATACCCCCCCCCCCCCCTTCGGTAATACCTTGATAGATCAAGAATGAAATTTATACAAATCCTCTTGTAAAACAAAGAAATCCCTTTTGGCAAATCTTGGCTATGTCTTAGGGCAATACTACATTTATAATTCCATTACTAAATCTATTATGATTTAGATTAATGCCACATTGGTAACAATAGCAAGAATTCTGTATTAATTTCCATGGTAATTAAAGGTGCTATTGTGGTGAAAGTGGTCCATTGTTTTTGGACTGCATGTGAACAGATGGTATATAACACCCATTACTTTCAGACCTGTAGCCAGTGGGTTTGATGGTTTTCCCGCTGGCCAAAAATTCTATCAAAACCATGCAGTTTTTCACCATTCTGAGCACCTTTTTAGTGATTTTGGCCATTTTTGGACTAAAATTGTCAAAAATGACCCCCCTGGAGTTTTTCACTCTGGGAATTCAAGGGATGAATGATCTTCTCACTGTCACTCTGGGAATTCAACGGTTAATGATCTTCTCACGGTCACTCTTGGAATTCAAGGTGTTAATGATCTTCTCACGATCACTCTGGGAATTCAAGGGTTAATGATCTTCTCACTGTCACTCTTGGAATTCAAGGGTTAATGATCTTCTCACTGTCACTCTGGGAATTCAAGGGGTTAAAGTTTTTCATACTGTTGATGATTAATCAGACTGAAAAATAAAACATTCAGTGTCAACAAAGCTTTTACAATTAGAAAATATAGGGTTAATAAACACAATGGGTGGGATGTAGCCAGGCCCGTAGCCAGGATTTGCCAAGGGGGGGTCACTTTTTGAAAAATTCAAGGGGATTTACTTGTGACAATTATGGTCCAAAAGTGGCCCAAATCACTTAAAAAGTGCTCACTTTTTAAAAAATTCAAGGGGATTTACTTGTGACAATTTTGGTCCAAAAGTGGCCCAAATCACTTAAAAAGTGCTCACTTTTTGAAAAATTCAAGGGGATTTACTTTTGACAATTTTGGTCCAAAAGTGGCCCAAATCACTTAAAAAGTGCTCAGAATGACAAAAACTGCATGATTTTGAAAGATTTTCTGGCCGGAGGGGGGGGGGGCTATGAGCCTGGTGATATCCTATTAACAATTGCATTATTGTAGTTTTCAATTGTAGCTGAGTTAAGATTATATTGCTATATTCACTTCTCATGGGATATTGGTTACATCAATGAAATGTCCCTTGAATTTCGAGTTTATATGTAAAGTTAGGTTGTCTCGCTTCAGTCCCCTGCAAATCTCACTACCCCCATAAGAAGTGAAGTAGAAGGGGGGGGGGGGGTCCTGAAACTCCTAATCCTAACCTGGAATACAGTTTCCTTTGAAGTCTAGCTTATCCTTCTAATCTCACTCATGATAGAAATGTGTTTTTTTATACCAGACATGATGTAAAGTTCTATGTTGTCCCATTGTCCCATTTACTCTATATTGCATTATGGTACTGTGTTATTCAATTAACAATTCAGAAGTAGCATGACCATATGCTCACATGTAATACCCCCAACTGGTTAAATGATCCATCTAGACAGAATAATATTGTTCATTAACAGGTACTAATATTTAATGCATTTAATGAGGTACAGTGGTTCGGTTTTGTTATGATTGTGACATTGGTTCTAAGAAAACCATCATCTACTTTTTGACAAACAATGACTTGCGATCAAATCATAAGGTACAAAAGTTCCAAAAATGGACCCCAATATAGTACTTTACACTGCGCTTTTGCAGTTGTACAGATTGTGATATTACCTTAAAATTGTAACTACCCTTTGCATTCGTTTGACTTCACTTCTTAAAAGAGAGCTTCGTCTTCACTCTTTCAAACTAAAATAAACCTGTGAACTCACCGTGCCAATCAGTGTTCGTCGGCCAAATTTGACCGACGTTCTATATATGGTCATTCCTTCTGACGTCATCGTTGAGCCCAGAATTGACCAATGACATGCGCATATTTAATTAGAACGCATTTGGCGTATATTTCTTCAAGCTCGCTGAATGGTGGAAGAATGGCCAGCGCATAGGTCAGAAGTGATTTATTGCCCAAACTGTCACCGGTACCCGTCGTGGGGGCGGGGCTACTAAACTGAAATATGGTCTCTACTAGGCAGAGTGTAGTTTAACTAGACTCTGCACGCAGGGTAAATTGTAACCCTTTTAAAGAACATTTAACATTTTGTCAATGGGAATTTTACAGAGAAGTTAAACCCTGGCAAATTGAATAAAGTAAAATAACTGTATATCAAAGAAACTTCAGCAAGATTTCAAAGTCTAACCTCTTTTTCCTAATTAATACACAGAAAAGTGAAGAAGTAATTGGGAGCTCTACCACTAGAATTTCTCACAACAGGCTAAATAAATGAAAACGACAGGCAAAATTAATGGAAATCGTGAATTTTACGTACATGGAAAAGTTGAAAAGTCCCTAAAAACAACAGGCGATTTTGTGAAAACAACCAGTGAAAATCGCCTGTTGCCTGCTGCTAACGAAACCCCTGCAGAGTGACAGTGAATCAGGTATTACATGAAGATAAATGTTTGATCAAAATCAATACAATCAGTGAGTGGATATTAATTGTTTCAATTACTGTGACTTATCAGATTAGCAGAATTGAAAGTTCCAATGTGTTATCTGAGAGATAACAATGTCAATATTTGGAATGCACATCCTGTGGTAGTCATTGCAGTGAGACATTTCCTGGTAAATAAGATACAAGGCCCTTCTGGCAATAATACAAGGCCCTTCTGGTAAAAAATACAAGGCCCTTCTGGTAATATTCAAGGCCTTTCTGGTAATATTCAAGGCCTTTCTGGTAATAATGCAAGGCCCTTCTGGTAAATAATACAAGGCCCTTCTGGTAATATTCAAGGCCTTTCTGGTAATATTCAAGGCCTTTCTGGTAATAATGCAAGGCCCTTCTGGTAAATAATACAAGGCCCTTCTGGTAATATTCAAGGCCTTTCTGGTAATATCCAAGGCCTTTCTGGTAATAATGCAAGGCCCTTCTGGTAAATAATACAAGGCCCTTCTGGTAATATTCAAGGCCTTTCTGGTAATATTCAAGGCCTTTCTGGTAATAATGCAAGGCCCTTCTGGTAAAAAATACAAGGCCCTTCTGGTAATATTCAAGGCCTTTCTGGTAATATTCAAGGCCTTTCTGGTAATAATGCAAGGCCCTTCTGGTAAATAATACAAGGCCCTTCTGGTAATATTCAAGGCCTTTCTGGTAATATTCAAGGCCTTTCTGGTAATAATGCAAGGCCCTTCTGGTAAATAATACAAGGCCCTTCTGGTAATAATACATAACTCTTATTTTAGGATTATACTTGGCTTGTTTTCTTATGTATAGTGCATAGGTAGATGGAGGGGGGGGCAATGAAGCAATAAATGTGAAATGAAAACTCTCTTCAAAATTATTTTTCGCCATCCAATGATAAATTATTACATATGGATATGTCATGAATTATTTCAGTGAAATAACTTTCAGGATCAAGATAGAACTATAGCTAAACCTTAAACCATTAATACATTATATGGACTGCATATGGCTTCAGGATTATATTTAGCTATGAGATCATTGTATAAACTGATAAAGACATAAAGCAACATGAAATATACAATTATGGAAAAGTAATTCATGTTAAACTAAAGAGCAATTATCTTAGAGGAAACTGGGCAATATGTTTCATTTGATAGCAACGTTGGGTAATTATTAACAAGAATAACACAATTTTGCATAAATGCCCCAGCTTCTCTTCCCTGTGCCTTAATGCCTAGTATTAAATGTAGATGAAGCTCACTTTTAAGAGGCAAAATAGAACCATCGGAATGGGGACATACACTGTATGTATATCTAGGTGGAAGTGTCTCAATTGATTATTGGAGAGTCAAATGTTTGCTGTCACCAGCTATTTACAGGGAAAATTCAATAATTCTTCCAGGCTCCATATTTACATTAATTAAATCTTGTGACACACTTCTAAGGATGGATCATTTGTTTTGCCTGGGGCAGGACTATTGATTATTCTAAGATTCTCACTTTTTGGCAGAGCTCAAAATTTTACCGAGTATTTTTATAGATATGTTTTGTCAAAAAATTCTATTTCTGGCAAAATTTGGACTCTGGGGCAAGCCCCCCCACACACATTCTCACCCTCTGGTTTTTGGCATGGAGGGTTTGTAGATTGAAACAAGGTTATGGTTTGAAAATAGTCTGCCTAATTATGGCTAGAAGAATATACTACTCAAGAATAATTTAAGTTATTTATATTTCCCCAAGAATATTGGCCCATCCCCTATTTCACTTAATACAAAAGTACCCAAAGAATAAATAGAAATGTATACTTCAACTGAATAAGTCTATTCAGTTTCATGCTATAGCTTTCTTACCAAGTGCAGTATGAGTGTAAGATGAACAATTTGTTAACCTAGTTGAATAAAATGTATAAGAAATTATGTACAGTGAAACCTGTATAACTGAACAACTCTCTAATCTGAAGACCTCTCAATTTAATTGAACACTTTGTTGGATCTAATTTTATGAATTTCTCATGTGTACAGTATCCCCAGGTGGGTAGCCAGGATTTGCCAAGGGGGGTTCACTTTTTATGTCCCCACCACATAGTGTGGGGCCATATTGTCGGCCTAGGCGCGTCCGTCTGTCCGTACGTCTGTCTGTCCGTCTGTCTGTCCGTCCGTACGTCCGGCAGTTTTCTCAAAAACCGCTACAGATATCACCTTCAAATTTTCAGGGATAACTTATGAGTGCATACAGATGTGGATGAAAAAAAATTAACTCGATACCTACTTCCTGTCGGCCATTTTGAAGTCAAATGCTAAAATCCTTGTCTGCAAACTTTAAGAAAAACGGCATCACCGTTGCTTTTAAAACTTTAAGATCTTGTTCAGCTCACTTCATTCTAGATCTGATTAGGTTTTGGACCTGTTAGCTCAGTCATGTCAGCCATTTTGAATGTTTTAAGAAAAGTTAGCGCACGATAATACTTTGTATCATATTGAATGGTGTTTTTCAGTTTTCATACTTTAACTTTTTAGTAGCTTTATAAATAATTTCAGGTGTACTTTGTTGTAAAAGCCTATGTTATTGTTAACAGTAGTTATATGTGATAATTTTGTAAAAAGATTTCAGCAAAAACTCACAATCACTTTTTTATTGTCGGCCATTTTGGATTTTTCCGTCCTAAAATCTTGTCTGTAAAGTCTTGTCTACGCATTTTCAGATGAACCGTTTGGTAGATCAATTTCAAATTTTCAGGGATGATTCTTAGTATGAGAATCTAGATCTGATTAGTTTTTGGGCATTCTGGGTAAATGTCAAGGCAGCCATTTTGGATTTTCCGTCCTAAAATCTTGTATGTAAAGTCTTGTCTACGCATTTTCAGGTGAACCGTTTGCTAGATCAATTTCAAATTTTCAGGGATGATTCTCAGTATGAAAATCTAGATCTGATTAGTTTTTTGGCATTCTGGATAAATGTCAAGGCAGCCATTTTGGATTTTCCGTCTTAAAATCTTGCCCGTAAAGTCTTGTCTATGCGTTTTTAGGTGAACCGTTTGGTAGATCAATTTCAAATTTTCAGGGATGATTCTTAGTATGAAAATCTAGAATTGATTAGTTTTTGGGCATTCTGGGTAAATGTCAAGGCAGCCATTTTGGATTTTCTGTCCTAAAATCTCGTCTGTTAAGTCTTGTCTACACATTTCCAGGTGAACTGTTTGGTAGATCAATTTCAAATTTTCAGGGATGATTCTTAGTATTAAAATCTAGAACAGATTAGTTTTTGGCATTCTGGATAAATGTCAAGGCAGCCATTTTGGATTTTCTGTCCTCAAATCTTGTCTGTAAAGTCTTGTTTACATGTTTTCTGGTTAACTGTGTGACGGATCAATTTCAAATTTTCAGGGGTGGTTCTTAGTATGAAAATCTAGAACTGACTAACTTTTTTGGCATTCTTGGTAAATTTTAAGGTGGCCATTTTGGATTCTCCGTCCTCAAATTATGTCGGTAAAGTCTTGCCTACTCATTTTTAGGATAACCATTTGACGGGATCACCCATAGGTGGGGACATATTGTACACATTTGTGTTCTTGTTTAATAATTCCAGGGGGGTTCACTTGTGACAATGACAATGGATTAGACAGGTTTTACTGTATTCAAAGAAGCTGAAGCCTTGTGTATTATATGGATGGGATCAATAATTCATTGTGGATTAGAGGTTGTCATCAGGTATATTGATTACAGGTAGAGACAATTTACATTCTTCCAGATGAGATGCCTGTTAATAAGATTGTCTCATGTTCATTTTCTAAAATAATTTTCAAGTCTTAACCCTGTGATCGGGGGATGTAGATTGCCTGCGTGACATATTTGGGATCCATTGTTTTTTTTTGAATGACACTATAAGTGAACAATTAATTCTAAAAGGGAAAAAAATTGTATCCTTTAAATTTGTGTTAGATCTATCTGTTATGCTTAATCACTCTTCTTATTGCCCTTTTCATATACATGTAATATAAACAATGATAAATTCAACCATTGACAGACAATCTTCTTATTGCCCTCTTCATATAATATAAACAATTGATAAATTCAACCATTGACAGACAATCTTGTTAGTCATTTTATCTCTACATACATGTACATTTATAGAACAATGAACATGCAGGCCCGTAGCCAGGGGGGTTGATGGGTTGACCCCCCTCCTCCCCCCCCCCCCCCCCCCGGCCAAAAAATCTTTCAAAATCATGCAGTTTTTCACCATTCTGAGTGATTTTGGCCATTTTTGGACCAACATTGTCACAAGTGAACCCCCTGTAGAATTTTTCAAAAAGTGACCCCCCCCCTTGGCAAATCCTGGCTACGGGCCTGGCATGGTATGATAAGATAGGGCATTATCAAGATCTAATGTTTGATAAAAGATTAGATATTAGAAATAGATGAGATAACTAACTCATATTGTGACATTGAATGTGTTAATTGAAAGGAAACGGGAAAGGATAGAAAAAGAGGCTTGAGTTTTGTTTGTTCTTTTGTTTGTGAGTTCAAAGAATTGCACTTGTGGCAAAGTGGTGTCATGTATGATAAACATGAATATTGTGTTAAATATAGTAACAATTTCTAACTTAATTGTTTGAAAACTAGCTAGTAATGACAAACAATAAGTTTGTATTTTAAACAGCAAACATACACAAGTTATATACATTTTGTTTAGTTAACAAGTTAATTATTAATATGTTCTGGTTGCAAAGTGTGATAAACTGCGGCCCAAAAATAACAAAAATGGACTCTGTAGGATACAATCACATGCAATGCCTGGCATTTCTATTAAGGGACTGTTTCATAGTTTTCAAGTTAAATTCTACACATATTGCTTTTGTTTGGTTGATGGGCTAGCACTAGGGATCCCATGATATGAGAGATTGAATATTTTCATTTTGAAAACCAATACGACTATTGGATGTAAATTGCTCAAGTGCTTGTGGTATCCCTAGTATGTACGTAGGCTGTTACGTTAAGATAATGTGAAGATCATTATCTGTTATGGAAACCATTTTTCAATAAAATAAGTATTTTACGATGAAAAGTTGCATTTCATAAACTAGGAATGGTAATTGTAAGTTAACAAAATGGATTTGTTGCAGAATGGGGAATTCTTGAGATGACCCCTATATTGTAGTTTTTGTTTGCTTTGTTCATTGATGTTATAAACACCATTAAATGCAAACAGTTACATATGCACTTTATTTACTCATAAAATTGCTAGCTTATGGTGAGGCTACATATTTGATATTTATTTATTTTATAGAAAAAAAACTTGACTGTTTAAAAATATGATATTGGGTAATGGGAAGCGTTTAATTCATAGCTTTGCTCTACCTTCCAGGTGTGAAAGATGACGGAAAATAATCATGAGACGAGATGACAAAACTACCCATAATACCAATGGGCATGGCAAGACCTCCATCCAGCCTGGGATTAGAGGCTCAACTGCGCTCCCAAATAGTATGGCACGTCACAAGGAGGTTATGCAGACATATAACGACATAGCATCGACGTTGTTCTCAAATGGCGATTCCAATGACGTCGAGCAGTTATTTCTTGCAGCTGCGAGGGTGAGTCAGTTATTCCCATCAAAATAAGTCCCACATATTTGAAATGCAATGTGGTGAAGGAGATAAATAGATATTTGATGAATATCTAGTTTATTGAACACTGTCTTGTTTTTCATCAATTAAATCTCATTGCCAGGTGTAAGAAATTGATTGTTTCAATGGACAATGAAACGATTTAAAGATATTTCTTTTGTTCTCAACTTTCAAAGGCTAATTTAGAGTATATCATATTCGTCATTGATTTTCTATACACGTTTTATTTGATAGACTTATCAGTTCAAAAGCTACATTTGTTATTTCAAAAACTTCATACAAATGAGCACATTTAAACTTATTATATTTGGCATTGGCATTAATTGTGAAAAAGTAAACTCTCGACAACTTTAAGATATGAGCATCCAAAATGACATTTTATATAAATGACAAATTTCATCTGCAGGATGGCGACTATGACAGAATTGAGAATTTTCTGCAGCGTCGTAGTGATGTCATACTTAGCGTCGATATGAAGGACAAGCGCACAGGCAACACTCCAATCATTTGGGCAGCTAAGAGGGGACATACTAAGGTAGGATTTAACAAAGAGAGATTTGCTTTTGGAGCAGCAAATATTTTACCCTGTCCCTTAATACATCACTTCTTAGAAAGATGTTTTTTGAGAGTATATCTTCAGTTTCATAGTGATATTATGATTTCGCTAAAAATTGGGTTGTGATGCTATTTTCAACCCTTAAAGAAATGTTAGAATCTAATTGTTTCTTGATAATTGGATTTGAAAAAGAAAAGATATCAGTATGTGTTCTTTTGTTGATATAAGTTTTTTAATGAATAAAATATTGATTACATTTAAGGCTTTATATTGCACGGGCCAATCAGATTGATAGAAACTTTGGAGTAGTTGAATAAAAAAATACGAAAGGAAAACATTAAACAATTGCAATGTTACATTATCATGTCAAAAGAATTCCAATAAATATTTACTTTGATATTTCACATTTTTCAGATCGTGCAACTTCTGTTGAAGCATGGCGCTGACATCACACTGCGTAACTACGACGGCAAGACAGCAGTCGAACTAGCATCCCCTGCTATTAAGACACTTCTTTTAGAGGCAGTAGAGCGCAATGGTGTGTCACATCGTAACCTCCTACAGGCAGCATGGCAGGGAAATAGCAAGGCAGTTAAGAAATTATTGGTAGGTTGAGAGATTATTTGCTATATCATTAATATTAATAAATTATTTTTCTTTTACAAATAGACCCAAATATATATTACGTATAATATACATACAATTCAGGGGCGTAGCCAGCTTCCAGTCAGGGGGGATTCGATCGCCAAAAAATTTCAGTTTTCAGTCATGGGGGTGCAATTGTGGCAAAAAATAAGATTTGCTTTGAATTATACAAAAATTGATGCAACTTTCTTCAAAATTGAGCTGTGCGATGGGTTCCTATGCAATTTTCATGTCTTATTCATGCTTCACCAAGATCTATTAATAAATGGAAATAGATAAGAAATATATTGAAATCCCATGTTTGTTGAATGATCCAATTTTAATACAATTTCAGTCTGGAGATAAGAGTCTAGATGTGAACTGTAAGAATGCAGATGGTCTCACCCCCTTGTTGCTTGTCACCAGAGACGTGGCATTATTTGAGAAACTGGGCAGCAAGATGGTGAAGAACTTTAATCCACTGGAGGTCCTGGCAGAGTTGTTAGCTCACAGGGGGTGAGTGTGTTCATTGTGTTGTAGTGCCATTAGATTAAGATATTTTGAAGGATTTGCCAAGTCTTGTTATGTTTTTATCATACTTTTTAAAAATGCTATGTTGTTATATCATCTTGTACTGCATACAGACCAGTGCCAAGATCTGATTGGGTTTTGGACATGCTCGGTAAATTAGTTCCTGCCATTTTGAATTTTTCAATAAAAGTGCAATATTTTTCGATGTGTGTCTTTTTACACAGAGTCATTATAAACCCCCTATCCTAATTTTCCTTCAACTGACTGAATTGTAAAGAAATATGCAATTAAAATACACACTTTACGAGAAAAACCCTCACTTTGCACATCATCTAGTGAAGCCTACTTTTAGTATTGGTTAAAGAATTGTATTCTATTGAGTATCTACTATCCTTTTTCATTTGACATTGAATATATGCAAATCATAGTCTTTTGAATGTCAGTCTGGGGTGATTAATTATGCTGTGTATGGTCTTGAATTGATGATTCTCTGTCTTTGTACCTCATTATGCCTTTTATACATGCGTATCATGCATTGTATGCAAATTCAAAATGGAAGTCGAGGCTTCATAGGGAACTTACAGTACATGTACTTTAAATTGAGTTAAAACACCTTTTGTACCTCTAAAAAGTGTTCACTTGGGAGTGGTTCGACTTATAGGGGTTATTTAACATTAAGTCAGTTGGTCTTGGGACTCTGAATATGGTTGCACTTACAAAAGTGTTCCACTTCTAGAGATGTTTCACTTTACAGGTTTCACTATAAGTGGTATGGATTTTGTAAGATGAACCTGGCAATTTAAGATTTGTCTGAGTATCTATGAAAGTACATATTTTAAATGCAGACTTGTCTAGCATACAGTCAAAGGGAGATCTGAGGAGGTCTGGGTATAACATAAATATGTATTGAAGGCCTCAATTGAAATAACCCTAATGTGTCTTGCAGTGATCTCCATAGCTGTGATGAAGAAGGCAAAAGTCCACTACATTATGTGTGTTCATCAAAGTCCCAAATGGCTGCTCACATGGCAGAGTATCTCATTCAGCAGGGGTCAGATGTGGGTAAGTGATAGATATTATGTGTGTTCATCAAAGTTCCAATCGGCTGCTCACGTGGCAGAGTATCTCATACAGCAGGGATCAGATGTGGGTAAGTGATAGATATTATGTGTGTTCATCAAAGTCCCAAATGGCTGCTCACATGGCAGAGTATCTCATACAGCAGGGATCAGATGTGGGTAAGTGATAGATATTATGTGTGTTCATCAAAGTCCCAAATGGCTGCTCACATGGCAGAGTATCTCATACAGCAGGGGTCAGATGTGGGTAAGTGATAGATATTATGTGTGTTCATCAAAGTCCCAAATGGCTGCTCACATGGCAGAGTATCTCATACAGCAGGGATCAGATGTGGGTAAGTGATAGATATTATGTGTGTTCATCAAAGTCCCAAATGGCTGCTCACATGGCAGAGTATCTCATACAGCAGGGGTCAGATGTGGGTAAGTGATACATATTATGTGTGTTCATCAAAGTTCCAATCGGCTGCTCACGTGGCAGAGTATCTCATACAGCAGGGATCAGATGTGGGTAAGTGATAGATATTATGTGTGTTCATCAAAGTCCCAAATGGCTGCTCACATGGCAGAGTATCTCATACAGCAGGGATCAGATGTGGGTAAGTGATAGATATTATGTGTGTTCATCAAAGTCCCAAATGGCTGCTCACATGGCAGAGTATCTCATACAGCAGGGGTCAGATGTGGGTAAGTGATAGATATTATGTGTGTTCATCAAAGTCATAAATGGCTGCTCACATGGCAGAGTATCTCATACAGCAGGGGTCAGATGTGGGTAAGTGATAGATATTATGTGTGTTCATCAAAGTCCCAAATGGCTGCTCACATGGCAGAGTATCTCATACAGCAGGGGTCAGATGTGGGTAAGTGATAGATATTATGTGTGTTCATCAAAGTCCCAAATGGCTGCTCACATGGCAGAGTATCTCATACAGCAGGGGTCAGATGTGGGTAAGTGATAGATATTATGTGTGTTCATCAAAGTCCCAAATGGCTGCTCACATGGCAGAGTATCTCATACAGCAGGGGTCAGATGTGGGTAAGTGATAGATATTATGTGTGTTCATCAAAGTCCCAAATGGCTGCTCACATGGCAGAGTATCTCATACAGCAGGGGTCAGATGTGGGTAAGTGATAGATATTATGTGTGTTCATCAAAGTCCCAAATGGCTGCTCACATGGCAGAGTATCTCATACAGCAGGGGTCAGATGTGGGTAAGTGATAGATATTATGTGTGTTCATCAAAGTCCCAAATGGCTGCTCATATGGCAGAGTATCTCATACAGCAGGGGTCAGATGTGGGTAAGTGATAGATATTATGTGTGTTCATCAAAGTCCCAAACGGCTGCTCATATGGCAGAGTATCTCATACAGCAGGGGTCAGATGTGGGTAAGTGATAGATATTATGTGTGTTCATCAAAGTCCCAAATGGCTGCTCACATGGCAGAGTATCTCATACAGCAGGGGTCAGATGTGGGTAAGTGATAGATATTATGTGTGTTCATCAAAGTCCTTAATGGCTGCTCACATGGCAGAGTATCTCATACAGCAGGGGTCAGATGTGGGTAAGTGAATCACATATAGGTTAGTGTTAGACATAGGAAGTTACACTCTGGCTTTGTAAACATTTATTTTGATGTGGGTAAGTGATGGACATACCGTATGATATTTTAAGCCTCATCTCCCGATGAGTATTCCACAAAATATGATAAACGATGCTATCAGTATAATAATCAACCATCTTAAGGTATGGTAGGTGCCTTGGCTTATTTCGAGTAATCAAGATCAATCAGTATTTCTAGGCACTATGAGCATATTTATGAAGGGGTCTTCTATATAATAGATTCATTTTGGAAACAGGGGCTTTATTAGGAAGGATAAGTTGCATTTAAAAGAACTAAAACATACAACCATATTAACCAAAAACACAAAGTTTATTCATTATCTTATTTCTTTGGATTACACGAGTGTCTTGAGTGCAATTACAAGGAAATTATTAAGGAATAGATAAATGAAATGCAATTGATTCGTGACGTGTTTGCCTTGCTCCATCTGATTCATTGTCTCGTCTCTGTCATTGGTTTTACTCATAGGCCATGTATTTTATGAAGTGGAGATCACCACTTAACCAGGTACTAACCAATAGGTCACCATTGTGATCGATTGCAAGTGCATAAGGATACTTAACGTTGTCCTCTGGGGTCAGGAGGTACTTGATAAACCTCCCAGTGGGATCCAACAAGTGGATTCTGTCATTATTACAGTCAGCTATAATGATGTTGTCAAGTGAGTCAGTGCAGACACCACATGGCCAGTCGAGTTGATCATTGCCACTACCCTTTGTGCCATAGCTGTTTTCAAGGTCTCCCTTCCTGTTGAACATGTATACGCAGTCTGTTAATGCATCTGATACAATGACTGAATATCTGCTGTTATTTGTGACAAACGAAGGACCATTCAATATACCATCACCTATTGTTGCCAGTATAGAGCCATCGTTGTAGTCAACAATGTACACACATTTGGCTGCTGAGTCAATGACCAGCAGCTCACCTGCAGAGTTCATACATATATAAAATGGATCTTGGAAATTACCAATGTTTCTCTGGTGTACCAAGTTTTCATTGTAGATAGCCACACACTTGTATGTTCGATCACATACAGCATAGCAATTATCCTTGGCAGTACACACTCCATCTGAGTTGATTTTCTTTGTTGATTTTTTGTTCAATGTTCTGTGATTGTTTACATAAGTCACAAGCATATTCTGGAGTTCAGGTGATTCTACTACTAATATGTTTTGATTCTCACCCACACAAATATCTGATATGACATTCTCATATTTCTGTTCTGCTACTAAATGTTCACTTCTGTATACATTTGGTCTACATAGTTTTAGACTTTTTTTACTTTGAAAAGATGTCGCTGAAGTTTTATCACTTGCCTTATCAGTAAATGTGAGAATTTGTCCCAGTTTAGATACGTCCAAGTGGCCAGGTTTGTATGTCCCAATATCTAGAGAATTAAGATGAGGTTTTAAGTCTACACTTAAAGGCATTGAGCTCCAATCTTGTAGTTTTTGTTTGATATCAGCACTTGAGGTAACTATCTCGACAGGATGTCCATGTTTTTGTAGAGAGGTCAGGTGAAGTAATGTACTCTCAGTGACGCCCCTCTGTAGCTCTATATCGCTTCTTTGAGATTTCATCTGTTTGACAGTGTTATTATGCACCTCCTTAGCCCCACTTTCTAGTTTATCAAAGTACCTTTCAAGTTCAGTTATCTTAGCTTTGCGATCTGATTTTATTGAACTGAGAAGTTTCTGGAGTTTTTTTCCCTGGATGTCAGTCAAATTTTCTGAGTTTTTAAGTTGCTTCTCAAGTAAATCTTTCCTTTGGATGGCTAGTCCGATCAATGCAGATACGTTACGTAGTTCTTCCTTTGCCACATTTTCAATTTTCACACATGAATGTCCAGAATGATCAGTGATACAACAATCTCTACATACAATGGTTTTGTCTGTCTTACAGTAGAACTTCAGGGGTTGGTCATTGTGCTCAGTACAATCAATATTCCTTTGAACCAGACCATCTATAGCAATCTTGGAATCCTTTTCAATATCCCCAGTTAGTTTAACACGCTGGTGAGATTTCAACAATCTCGTTCTACCATGGGATTTGTCACAAGTGTTGCACAAATACTCAGCACATTCAATACATCTAGCGACAGCAGGTCTAAGTTCGTCACCCTGTGCACAGATGTCACAGTTTATGCTAGATTTATTTAGTTGTTTCTTTGTTCTCTCGAGGGCTTCAGCCAATGACTGCATGGTGAAGTTAGTTCTATATGAGTTCGCACCTCCATTTGGGATGTCTGTTTCACACTTGCATACTGGGCAAGGATAGGTCTTTTTTCTACTGTCCCTTTCAGTTTGAATCCATTTATCTAGGCATCCTTCACAGAATGAATGTAGGCATGTCAGTGACTTTGGTGTCTTTACTTTGTCTAGACATATAGGACACATCAACAGTTCGGTATATTCTTCAATAAATGATTTAGCAGCTGCCATTTTAGCCTCCTTGCCACTTTACTAAATGTATTTCCTTCTAACTTAAAACATAGCTATTCATAGAATTCAACTCTATAGCATTGAAAAAAATATGTTGAAATGAAACTCAAAAGTTTTGAGTGTGTTTCTACTTTGTAAATTATACACACAATATTTCAAATCCTTTTGTGTTTACTCAGAGTGTATACAAAAATGTTTACTCAATTTAGAATTGAATAGTTAAAAGATCAGGCAATGTGACATTTAGAACAGGTTTTGCTCAATGTAATACTGACACATAACATTCGCAGACATATTCACGTATATTCACTTGAGTGTAAAATCTTGAATTGAGGAAGACACATATTTAAACTTGTATACAGGCACAAATTGAGGTTCTTGCAAAAATTGTGAAAACAGTACATAATATGAGAAAAGAAACAAATGCACAAGTCTGCGAAAATTGCTTAGATTGCAAATGTAACGTGTTTTACAGTGTGTATTTATCAGAAAATCCCATATCCCGTATAAATACAAGTTATGCTCAAAAGTCTGTATTGAAAACAGCCATCATGTGATTTGAGTCACGTTGATGTTTTTCAACGACAGGCTTTTTAAAACTTATTTAATTTTAGTATTAATATACATGTATACTGCTTTTAATACTCAACATTTTTATCAAAATAGCATTAATCCCAAAAATGTTTCAAGATGAAGTATAAAAATGTACTATTAGATATAAGTCTAAAAAACATATATATGTTTCTCAATTAGCCACTGTAACTATCCCAACAAACGACTGGGATATAGAGAAGCTGTTCGTCCGCCTGTCTGTTAGTCTGTCTGTCCATTTGTGTGTCCGGGCAATAACTCAAAAACAAGTCAACGGATTTGATTCAAATTCTATAGGCTTATGCCTTAAGAGTGAAGGACCTTAGCTCGAAAAGGAATTTTCAATATGGCCACTCAATTCAAAATGGGCGCCATTTTTCCTAAAAAATAATGAGATAATGCATTGGCCTAACATATGCACCTGTTTAAATCCTAAGAAAATAGCCCAAATCTGGCATATGACTGTCTGAAATCTGTATCTGTGATACTTTCCCTCCTCGTTTCATATGCTGATGCCTAGAGACAAAAAAGCTACGCTCAAGAAAACAAGATGGCTACCAAATTTCAAAATGGCAGCCATTTTTGGTAAAAATATGTAATCTTTGATAAATCAAATACCTGTGGATGGATTTGGTTCAAAATGTTGATGCCTAGAGACAAAGGATCTCTGGTGAAGAAGACATTTTCAAGATGGCTACCAAATTTAAAAATGGCCACCATTTGTCGTAAAAACATAATCTTTGATAACTCGAATACCAGTTGTTGGATTTGGTTCAAATTTTATTGATTCAGATGACTGCTGAATTTCAAAATGGCCACCATTTTTCGGAAAATAACTCAAATATCAGGTGATGGATTTGCTACTCCGTGGAGTTGCTGTATTCTCGTTATATATGCTGATGTTTTTGTGTGAAAGTTTGATCATTCAGGTTGTTCGATAAGTAATAATTTTTCTCTTAAAGTGGGATCATTTTTAAAAAGCAATATTTTCACATATTTTATTTTTACATTTTCATACTCCTGAGAGGATTAGAAATGCCTTAATATTTAGTTTGGGTTAATCTGAAACTGTTTTTTATTAATGTAATATCAAATCACAACCATAGATTTTAAAAAAAACGAAAAAAAGAAGATCCAAATGAGATTTGAACCCCCACCTTCTGCATCCATAGTATGCGTGATATGTTATTACATTTTACAAGTAACTAACCTGATATTGCTATCTGTTGAGCTCTTATTTATATTTATATAATATATTTGAATAATTGTGACATTTCCAGCAATGGGAGATCGCAGATGTTTCCACCCTCTCCATTCAGCGAGTCAAATTGGCAATGTTGACGTGGTCCTAACTCTTCTGGATGGAGGTTCTAATCCAAACTCTCGAGGCTTTGCAGGAACGACGCCATTACATATTACTGTAAGTTTTTGCTATTGAACTGGTGAAATGTACATTTATATTTTCCTATTATAGGCTATATTTTTGTTTTTTATAATAAGAATCAGTTAGAACAATCAATTTTATATAACATGCCTCATATCAGTCCCTAAACTTAATCAAATATTAAGATTCTGAAATAGATTTTGAGTATAGTATTAGATTTTGAGTAAATTATAAGTTTTGAGTAATGTATTAGATTTTGAGTAAAGTATTAGATTTTGAGTAATGTATTAGATATTGAGTAAAGTATTAGATTTTGAGTAAAGGATTAGATTTTGAGTAAATTTTAAGATTTTGAGTAAAGTATTAGATTTTGAGTAAAGTATCATAGTCATGCAACTTGGTATGCATAAATGTTGGCATACAATAGTCATAAAAAAGCTTTGATTGTAATAAATATATTTTGATAAACATGATTATCTCATTTGTCATAGGCTTACAACGGCCATGAGAAAGCTGCTGTTACCCTACTGGACAGAGGTGCTGATGTTACGCTAGTGGACGATAGCGGCCTTACACCAGTTGATGTGGCCAAAACTAAAAAGGTATGCCAAAAGCTGATTGGTCAATGAACTTGCGATATATGGTTTGTCACGGTTGATATACTTTATACGGAGAAGGTGTGTTTTAATTGAATCTTATATATATATAATAAAAAAAACTGTCAGACAGAACTTCTCTCTATATGGAGAACCATTCTAAATGGAACAGTTTTAAAAAAATCAACTTACATTCATTTTGTTAACTGTGTATTGAATTTTTCTATACATTCTATATTATCACATCAGGTGAAAGTTGTATTGCGTGAGGCATGGACTGAGGCCACCCAGCAGAAGCCAGAGGCCACCCTTGCACCAGTGAGGATCCCAAGTAGAGGGGGGAGCAGAGAAAGACAGTTATCTGAGGAAAATAAGCAATTCAAACCTGTCAAGAAAATGAAGGGAGAAGTCATATTTGATGTGAGTTTTCATTCTTTTTAGATTGGATATTGGAATATTGAATTGTAAAGATTAGATGAAGTAAGCAAATGATTGAATGGGATTGTTACGAATGACTTCATATGGTTACTTAGTAAACAGGCCCGTAGCCAGGATTTGCCAAGGGGGGTTCAATTTTCAAAAATTTACAGGGGGGTTCACCTTTGACAATTTCGGTCCAAATATTTGGCTCAAAATGGTGAAAAACTGCATGTTTTTGAAAGAATTTTTGGCCAGGGGGGGGGGTTCGCCCAAACCCTGCGAACCCCCCTGGCTACGGGCCTGGTAAATGTATACAAGTTTTAAATAGCACTAAAACAGACATAATTTTCATAAATTAATGCATGTTATTTTCTGAATTTCTTTCCTAATCACTTCTTGATCCAGCAAGGTGTTCTATATGGTTTGATAGCATGATCTAATCTTGTACTCTGTTCATCTTTCAGTCTCTCCCATCAACAACTTTAGTCCAGAGTCTAACACCTAGAAGTAAGTGGGCATTCTTTTTCTGAGCTATCAACCTTTTATGTCACTATAAACAAGATCATCTCATATTTTCTTAAACAAGACACTTGAGTATAATATTTGAGTCTAATATGATTAGGTAATCATTACCCCATCGAACGAAGTTCGGAGGGATATAGGGAACGCCTCCGTCCGTCCGTACGTACGTCCGTCCGTACGTACGTACGTCCATCCGTCCGTACGTACGTACGTACGTCCGTCCGTCCGTACGTACGTCCGGGCAATAACTCAAATACCGTTGGCCCGATTTTGTTCATATTTTGTACACATATACCCTATGAGGTTAGAAGTTCTGCTCGAAAGCCGATTTTCAAAATGGCCGCTCATTTCAAAATGGCGGCCATTTTAGTGCCGAATTTATAGTAATTTAGGTGCAATATGTAAAACTGTAATAGCAATATGTTTGAGATGTAAAAAAATTATATAGGACATTAATAAAGCTAGAAATGTAGATATTAAAGAAGCACATGGCAGCCATCTTGAAAAATGGCGGCCTTTACTCGTTATTTTACGATTTTTGCTGTAACTTGAAAAGTAGTGGAGCGATTTTGTTCATATTTGGTATGTGAATACTATAAGCACGGCACACTGTCTAATGGCAGTTTTGGTAGAAGGTGGCCATTTTGAAAAATGGCCGCCATTTTAACGTATTTTACTATAACTTGAAAAGTAGTGAAGCGATTTTGTTCATATTTGGTATGTGAATACTATAAGCACGGCACACTGTCTAATGGCACTTTTGGTAGAAGGTGGCCATTTTGAAAAATGGCCGCCATTTTATCGTATTTTACTATAACTTGAAAAGTAGTAGAGCGATTTTGTTCATATTTGGTATGTGAATACTATAAGCATGGCACATGGTCTAATGACACTTTTGGTAGAAGGCGGCCATTTTGAAAAATGGCTGCCATTTTTGCTATATACTTTGTTTGTAAAAATGCCATCCATGGCTGTTCGATGGGATTCGCTACGCTTTGGCGTTGCCGTTGTTCTGGTTTATCTTGTCAAAAAATCTATTTAGAAAACAAGACCATTATATCTTGTTTCAAATATCTCAATTGTAGTTCATTTTAAGTATATGGGGTATATTTAGGGTATAGGGGGTGCAATGCATGTATGGGCAACCATATTTGCATCTCTGTATTTTTCAATTAATAATCTTCTAGTTATCCATTTATTCTTTGTTCTTATTGTACAATTATGTGTTCAGTATTAGTACAATAAAATAATATGCCTAAAATACATTTGAACTTTTTTCATGTATAGAATTGAAACGTCTGCGCTCCTTGAGTGAAAAGGAGAGAGTGTTATTAGCAGAGCAGACGGAGGAACAGACAGGTGGTGCCATCTTTTCAACACCTGCACTCGCTAGGTAAGGCATCTTAGTCAGACAGTAATTTTTGATGTCACTTTTCTTGTGAAATGTCAAATCCTAAACTTAGACTGAGCAGTCTACAACCAGAAAAATGTAATATAGATGGCATATTAGTAGATATAATGAACAGATATTCATCCAGTAATGATTGATAATGAAATTGATATTCTGACTGCCATTGTCTTAAATTTTTTGTAAGTTGAATATTCTATTTTATTTTCAAAAATATTGTCATTTGAAATTCTTGATTTATTAAGTAACAGTAATATCATCAACTCTTAATTTTCATATAACAGTATATAAAAAAACACAAAACCAGCTGAAGAATTTTGATTTCATCTTGAATTTAATTTTCTTTTTTTCAATTAAGGGAGAGTACTAAAACTCGTCTTCAGGGTGGGACTAGGGTTCTAGGGACCCTTCCTCCCCAGCCACCTCGCACCCCCAAGTCAACGTCCTCAACCCCAAGGCTACCCCCTACCCCTGAGCATCGCCTCAACCCCCTCAAGGCCGGCTTGTCCCCTAGGAAAAGCATCTCTATGGGGAGATTACCTCGCAGCACTGAAGAGGTGGATATGGTACAGTTAGAGAATACAATGAACATGAAATCTCCGGGAAAACTTGTGCATAGAATATGTAAGTATTTCAGAGTTAGTATTATAAAAAGTTGCTTTGATGTTATGGCTATTTAAACCTTATAGACTCTGATATGACCTATTTTCGTCAAAGATGCAAAAAATGTACAATGTATCTGTCAGTAAACATTAGAAGAGCGCCAAATGTACATAACCATGAGACCATCTCTATACATCATAACTCCATTAGTACAGTAGTGTATAATTTAATTTGGTTATTAACATTTATCGAAATAGCACTAGAAGACAGACCCAGAAACCCCACCCAGAGGAGCCATGTGTTCTTTAATTGGTAGCCTTTAATTTATGTGCACTTAGACCACAGTTGTGGAACATTCATTATTGTAAATGTGTATATATTGGATATATTTGTAGCTGACCCTCCTAGAAGAATCTCAGACGATGTTGACAGAGAGGGCCTTCCTCCTGTTTCTGTGATGGGACTTGAGTTGGAGGAAAATCTCTCAGAACTTAGGTCAGTTAATAATTCGTTTACCACACATTTTTACTCCACCCAAGATAAATTTACTCTAGAGAGTGTCTGGAACAAAATGATTCCAACAAACCTTTTTTCCGAACCAGGTAACGGAATTTGAGCTCAGGGGAACAGCTTGAACCTCTCAGTCTTGACCATCTTTCTCGATTGGAATCCATGGCCTGCTAACATTTACTTAAAATGCAACATTGATTTACTTTAAGGGCTAGGCGACTGCTGCAGAATTATTCTTCATCAGCTCTTAGTGATGCAAGTTTAAGTAGAATGTATGATTCTCCATTTCTTAATGAGCTGAGGTTCTCTTATGAAGAAGCCATGCAAGGTAAATAGATACATATTCATTATTTAATGTCTCTGTTATATGTAGATCATTATTTTTGTATACTCAGGTCTACAGACATCATCCACTCTGTTCTTACTTTAATGCTGGTGATGGTACACAGGCCCGTAGCCAGGGGGTCCGGGGGTTTCGGGTGAACCAAAATTTATTTTAAAATCATGAAGTTTTTCACCATTCTGACTATTTTTTGAGTGATTTTGGCCAAATTTGCCAAAGTGAACCCCTCCCCCCTAGATTTTTTTGGAAAAGGTGAACCCCCTTGGAAAATTCTGGCTACATGCCTGGTACAAACAATAATACAGCATAAAGAGTAAGATCGTGTCTTTGTGCATTATGACAAAACATCGAATTTTGTTGAATGAAAAACTTTTTACCAGTTTGCAACCTTCAAAACACAAACTTTTAGTTTTATCAAGTTATAATCTAGAAAGATATTGATTTTTAGGAGACTCTCTTGAAAATCATGTTTTCCATCAACATCATTAAAATGCTCTAATAACATGAAATGATCTAACAACTTATTTAAACATAATTCCTAATTTCAGCAACAGGGTCTAGATTAAGCATGGACGACTTTGAGGACCAGTTTTCTCCCCTACCACGCCTTACCCCCCTAAGAATACCTTCAGCCTCAGAACGTTCCCGTATCAACATTCCAAATACAATACAGGAACACAAAGAGGCAAAAATGGGTACATCGGTTATATTGGATTTAGGTAAGTGGCATGGTAGTGATCTTTTAAGCATGACTTTTGAGAATTGCTTTATATCAAGTTTAATGTCCATTAAAATATGTTGTCTTAGATTATGGAAAATCAGAAAAAGTTGGGAGTTTAATTAATATCCACGCAGGATGATGAAAAAATGTAACTTTTGCAGCTGCTCTTGCTGTGATAATTTATTTATGTATATGGAATCCAATGACTTAATATTTCAGTCACTTCAGATCTAAAACTAAATTATATAATTTGTTTTGGTTTAGAGAAAAGAACTGAATTGCTTAAGAATGTAGTGCTTAATAATTCTTTTATCTTTTATTGCACTGTAAATTTTATTACATAATTGTTTTAATTATTTGTCATCTTGTCATTTCAGATCAAATGCTTAGCAGAGGTGATCCAACAAAAATGCAAGATGGAGTAGATAGTGCCATCTATCCTAACTCTAAGAAACTACTCCCTAGTCCAACATCTTTCATATCCCAGAAAGAGTACAGTTTCCACAATGGTCGCTTAGTTCAAAATGATCAATCCCCTGATACCTCCTCTAAGGAGAGCTCACCTAGGTCAGAAGATGATTCTCCAAGAGCTGTTGCTAAGGGTTTCAAAGGGACCATTAATAAACAACACAAACTGCTCAGGAAGAAATCTCTGTTAAAAGAGGAGTTTAATATAGAAGACTCTAGAGTTATGAATCTTAAGGTGAACACTTATGGTAGAACAGAATCAACTCGTAGTAGCCTAGAATCGAGTGTAAGCTCCCTGTCTACACCATCTCCTGTCTCTGGGGGTGGGGATCGAGTCAGCCCAGGGGTAGTGACATCCTCCTCAGAGAGAATACTTAACACTGAAAGGAGCTCAATTGACAGTGGTTTGGGTACGAAGAGTTCAAGTACTGTTCACAAGCTTGGTCTCGACTCTAATGTAACCCCACTTCCTGTAGCTGCGCCTGTTGGCAAAGTCCCCCCTGGCAAGTTTAATATTGGACTTAAATTTCCAACAAGTAAATTCAAACCAATGGTGCAATCAAAGAATGCCGGAGATAAACCTGTGACCAAAAAGCCTGTAATAAAGGCTGGATCTCAATTACAGGGTGCCTCTATTAAATTATTGAACGCTGCAAAGGACAATGCTAAAGCTCAAAAAGTAATCAAAGACAATGCAAAGACTCGACCCTCTGATGCGTTATCAAGTCCTGGAAGAGACAAAATCGCTGTACATTCTGATGTACTGAGAGGGGGACAGAAATCTCAGAATTCAAGTTCAATCCAAAAACAACCAGAGGGAATTAAAAACACTTTAGTTAAATCTAAGATCTCATCAACCCCAGCATTAGATTTGAAACCTAAAAGCTCTGGCCAAAGGGTATCACAACAGAAAGCACCGCTCAATGATGCCACTAACAAGACAGAAGCAGTTGAACCTGACATTAAGGTAAAAGACAGTACAACTGAATCAGGTGAAAACCTTAAAGAATCTTGCCAAAATGTTGCAACATTGAAGCCAGGGAGTGGTCTACATAGTGCAATAAAAAAGAATAAAGTCTCTGTTCAAAAGGTTTCATCACAGGAAAGGCCAAAATGGAATAATAATACTAAAAATGCTAAAGGTATAACGACACAACTTGCCCCAATAGATGAGAAAAATCAGCAAATGATCACCAAGGCCCCTGCTCGCCCTACAAAATCTGATCCTACTCCTACCAAATCTGTGTCGCCTCGTAAAGAACAATATGTGGGTACAAACTCATCGCCTCAAACTTCTTACGGGGATCGTAGCATGAAGAAATCCTCTTCAACATCAAATGTGCCTATTATGGAGTCTCTGAATAAGACTCCAGTTCGTAGGTCATTGAGTTATTCAGAAGATCAAAATGAGGCCCCAACATTGTTGAAAACTATGGAGTTCAATATCGGTGACCAGGATAACACTAGCGCTGAAAATCTACCTAAAACAGTCAGTATTAATATCCTAGAGCATAAAGTGGAGCCGCAACCTGAGCACACTGGACCTGTCATTGAAGATGCTTTTGAACATCTCAAACGTGAAATCACCAGACAAATCGAGGAAGAAAAATTACGCAAATCCAAAGAGAAATCTTTAATGGTAAAGGGGAAAGATATACCGAAATGTCGTAACAAGAGTGCAGCGAAACGTAAAACTTCCAAAGATTCTGGTAAACCAGCATCTGCGGAGAGAACAAGAAAGAGAGTCACAAAATCAACTGATGCAGTCGCTAGTCAATCAAAGAAACAACAAAGACCCAAGACAGCCAAAAGAAAATCAAAGGGCAAGAAAAAGAAAAAACTAGACGATGGAGGTACAATCAAGTATGATGATAAAATGGCTCTGATTGGTGGAATAGGTTGGCATATATCGACTGAATGTAACGAAAACCCTGACATTGAAGTAATCGATCCTGATAACATGTCAGAGGATGACACACCAAGAAATGATGAAGAATATGAGGCACCAGCTGTTGAGACCGCAGTTGAGAGAATTGACTATGATGAAGTTGATAATGACACTGAACCAGCAAAACGTCCAAACACGCTTAATATAAAGAGACCGCCATCGGCCAAAAAGTTCCAACGTGCTTTACAACGAGAAATGAGGAAAGCCTTGGGGGGTACCCCACTAGATGACATGCCTACACTGATCCCACAAACTCTTCAAGCCATTAAAGATTTCGCCAAATCTGTCAAAGATGATACATTGAACCAACTCCTAGGTGATGACTTTGACGATCTCTCATACAGCACAGATAGCTTTAAATCTCCCATGTCCTCCTTAGGATTTGACTCTGTCACAAAAGCCAATATCTTGCAGATTGTCAACGAACAAACAGCTAAACTTGCGGCTAATAACAATGATAAACTACAATCCCCCGGGCACTCTCCAATGGTCTCTCCAAGGCATTCACATCATACTATTGATCAAAATAACAAAACCAGTCCCCATGGGAACTCCCCTAGGCACATCCTCCAACGTAAGGAAAGCATTGACACAATACCAGAATCACCCAGTGATAGCGTCTTTAGCTCTAGTCTTAGCAGTGCAGCTTCCAGACAATCAAGTGGTACCAAAATGGATAGCTCTCAGTTCTCCCGGCGGCTGCAAGAACTGAAGCAATCTGCAGGAACTGTCAAGGAAGGCCCTGGTGAACATGCTGCTGGTAGTAAACCTGATAAAGCTAAGGAGTTAGACCTAGCTAGTAGTGAGAGCGGAAGCGACGGAGAGAGAAAGCGGAAGAATGATGAAGATATCGACAGTGTCATTGATGAGATATTATTCAACACAATGCACCTGAAAGATCGTAATGACATCAGTTCTAGCTCCAGCAGTAGATACTCAACAAAACAGTCCCCAAATAGGAATAATCCAACAGGGGTTCACACCCCAAGACGTCCATCTTTGCCACGGAGTGCAAAATCTAGTCCTCGTCGTGTGAGCAGTGGAAGCTCGTCAAGCTCTAAGAGTTCAACCCCCAGGTCTAACAAAGGCCACTCCCCAAAGATAACCCAAGAGGATTCCTCTGTACCCAGTCTTGTGGGTAAAAGCTACTCACAGTTGACCGCTGAAGAGGAGCAAGCTGGACTAGCTCGGGTACTTCATAGCTACAAGCAAATGGCTCTCAAAATTGAAAATGAGGAGATCCCATCTCCGACTCACTCGACTGGTCTCCCTATTAAACGACCACCTTCTGGCAAACGTATCTCACCTCCCAAGTCAGGAACAGGGAAGAAGGGGAAACATAAAGGAAGGATACAAACTCTTAAAAGTGCTTCTAGTAACGGCCCTAAGATACAACTAGAGAGTGCATCAAATTTGTCTAATATTTCAAAGGTAAAATCACTGCTTCTTAATAACATTGTAAAGCTAGCTCAGAAATTATTGAACATAGTAATTTTGCAATTTGAAAATATCCCATAACATTTTGACAAATTACTTTATTGAACTGACAAATAATTGTGAATATTTGTAAAAGTAGGAAATCGTTTACAAAATCTAACTTAATGGACAAAGTGAATAAAATCTTCATGAAATACTTCATTTTGTAGTTGAAAGGAATTTGTTTAAAAAATCTAACTTAATAATTATTTTTTTACTTTCAGGGTTCTGATCACTCACCAACTGCTGCAGTGAATACTGAGTTCCATTCTGATTGGTTGAGCTTTGCAGAGAGTATAGATCCCGGAGTAGATGAAAAAACTTTAACAAAGACTGTTGTGGATGCCATTGAGAACTCTCCAGATAGTAGGGTATGTTCCTTTATATATGTACCCTCTCGAGCGAAAGTCTTTAGCCATTAACTTATTTTTACTAAAATTAGAACAAATAATACTGACAAATTAAAAAACTTGCAAGGATGATTATTATGTATATGTTGGACACAATGCCCAAGTTTTGAGAGAAAATATCAAAGGAGCTTAAAATTGCATTCATTTGAACGCAGGGTGATCCAAGATCTTAAATGCGAATTTCACAATAAAATGGCATTATTAAGGGGAGGCATCAAAAGTTCGGAAACTAAACAAATCTAGTTTTGACATTGACCCGCCCCCTCCCCTCAAAACTAAATACCATGAAAGTTGATCACTGACTTCCGGTTTAAGAATTTGAAAAGTTATTTCCAAAACGATCTAGTTTTTTTGTTGACGAAGAAATCATCAGGTAAAATCTTTATTTTTAAACCATTCCAAGGCATGTTGAAATTTGTCGGATAGCAAACTGAAATGGCTTTGAACCCCCCTCCCCCCTTACTAGATTCATTTAGTTTTCGATCCGGATTCGAACTTTTGATGCCTCCCCTAATTGTTTGCAATACTGCCAGCATTGAATTCACACTTTAAATGTTGAAACATTTTCAGATGTACACCAGTAGGCTTGGCAGGCGCAGTGCCCCTCAGTCGAGAGCAGCCAGTGTTGCATCCAATGTCTCTGACATTGAAGAGGTTATCAATTGGAAGAAAGGAAACCAGCTTGGCAAGGGAGCATTTGGAACTGTGAGTGTATAACTTCATTTTAATAGAATGTCTATTTTTTGAGTGAAGATATTGTTAATATTATTGAAAAAGCCAGGTCTTTACAAAATTAAATGTTTTTTTTATTTTGATTAATTTCCCATTAATGTATATAAACAGAAATTACAGAAATAATATAAATTATAGTTTTAACTTTGAGGAGTTGCAATCCTCAAAATGAGTGATTTTGGTAAAACCTGGGCCATAGAAAGAACTTCTTACAAATTGCTTATGAAACCCTGTATTAACTATCTTGCAGGTCTGGTGTGGCCTCACCAACAATGGTGAGTTGATTGCTGTTAAACAACTGGAGTTGAATACATCGGACATGGACAAAGCTGAGAGAGAATACGAGAAGATCCAGGAAGAGGTGGAACTACTTAAGACACTCAGACATGAGAATATTGTGGGGTGAGTGGAACTTTGTGGAACAAGAGTAGAGTAAATCATGTTAAGTGGAACACCTCTGTAAGTGGAACAACTTCGCAAGTGGAACACTTTTCAGAGTTGCATGACCAAATGACTCACTGTTGAATAAACTTCTGCAAGTAGAACACATTCAAAGTGGAACACTTTAGAGATGACAAAGATGTTCCACTGATACATGATTTACTGTGTATGCTACATGTATCTTTAAAGTGATATAGCCAGGATATTAATTATGGAACATTAAGCCCAGGGTGAATAGCATATCCCACCGGTGGGTTCCAGTGCCACACCATGATACTCAGGCTCTCTGAAATTTTAATAATATTATAAAAATGAATTAAAAGTCACATATCCTCACCTCAAGCCAAGCCTTTAGGCACATTTACATTGTCTCCAAATTTAGTCTTTTTATTTTTCAGATTCCTAGGTACAACACTAGAGGAGCACACAGTCAGTATCTTCATGCAGTTCGTGCCTGGGGGCTCTGTGGCTAATCTACTGGCCAGGTTTGGCGCCCTTGAGGAAGCTGTCTTCTGTATTTACACCAAGCAGATCTTGCAAGGGGTCCAATATCTCCATAGCAACAATGTCATTCATCGTGACATCAAAGGAGGAAACATTATGTTGATGCCTACTGGTATGACCTTATTCAAATTCATTATCTATATACTGTTATAACAATATTTATGCCTGCTTATTAATAGGGCATTATAATCACGATCTGACTGTTAGGAGTAAACTAGATTGTCCCAGTGTAATAGTTAAATGGGCAATATTCCCTAGTGGACAATTTTCTCATTGAATTTTAAGTTGTGAGATACTCCAGCTAATCAAGGACCAGAAACAATTATAGTTTATTACAATAATCTGAAACTTTGAAATAAATACAAAGGAATCTCCATAAATATAAGTTTTCGCAAATAATCAGAGCAATTATCTTCTTGCATGAGACATATCTGAAAGCAGGAGTGATAGAAGTGATACATCACGATAAAATTCTTTCATGTCTCAGATTTCAGTAACAGTGTAACATTGATATTCTCGCTGCATGTTGTCGGAGTATAATTCTCTGATGCGTAACATTTCTGAAACGTATTATATATTCCACTTTCCAGGTGTGATAAAACTGATAGACTTTGGATGTGCTAAGAAACTTTGTATCAATCTCTCTATAAGCCAGACATCTGTGTTGAAGTCCATGCGAGGGACACCTTATTGGATGGCTCCCGAGGTGGTAAATGAGACCGGTCATGGGAAGAAATCAGATATATGGTTAGTAGGTTAACCACTCACTGGGTGCTAACAGTTTAATTCTACAACTGAATTTATACAAATTAAGATGTTTTAATAAAGTGAAATGAAACAATACATGTTCTAAAACACTTTTTCTTGCTAGGTTCAATTATACATGTAATTTTGGTCCTTTTGCACCTTTTCCTAGATGGGCCTATTCTAAATATGTAGAATTTAGATGCAATTTTTAAATTCTGAAATATATCATGTCAACTTGATGTTATGTTGAAAAAAACGAAATGTTACTGTAGTATACAATATCATGATAACATTTATGTAGACATAATACGAGGAAATACTGTGTACTTGTAGGAGTGTTGGCTGCACTGTGTTTGAGATGGCCACCAGGAAGCCACCATGGTCCAACGTGCCTCCAATGGCGGCCATATTTGCCATAGGTAGCGATAAACCAGTGCCGAGACTCCCAGAGACATTCACGTTAGAAGCCCAAGATTTTGTCAACTCAACGTTAACCCGTGATCAGAATACAAGACCCTCTGCTGATGAACTTTTACAACATCCATTCATCCTTGGACAGAAACTCTGAATTTGTTCTATATTCCATATAAGGTTATTTCTAGAGCGATTTCAAGGAGAAAATCTCAAGAAAATGTATGACATTTGTAGAATACCTCAAAAGTGTATTCTAATTTTTGAGCGTTATTGAATGATAATTGCAGAATTTGTACAATGTACTCTCCTTATAAGGAAGCATTTTTTGAAAATGAGGCAGTTATTAGTGAGTTCTAGTTAGATTAAAGACAGCTGCTAGAGAGGAAATGTGCAATGTAGAAATAGCTTAGACTCATGATAAGTTATTGAGCATAAAAGCCCAAGGTCAAAATATTAATGTGTCATACGTTATACAAAAGTTATTAATAAGAGAGAGCTCATTGTAAAATGATATTTATGTTCAACTAAAAAACAATGACACAGTAAATCATTTTACACTGTTATTTTATGATTGGATCAGAGAGGGGAGTGGGAACATACCTTTATTTAAAGGCCCCATATAAGGTTAAAACCACTTTTAGTTCAAAAATCATGAATTTATTTAAAACTAAATTTTAGAGGTGAAAAATCTCTAAATAACTTTTTTAGTCATAAAAAATAGTAAATGAATAATAAAAACATATTTTAAAAGTTGACATGGGACCTTTAATTACGTTCACTAAGAATACATTGATATTTTGACAGGTGAAATACAAGTGCCGAAATACACTCATACAAGTGCCAATGTGTATATACAGTACAGGATAAGATAGAGAATCTTGGACTCTGCTAATAAGGATTTAAAGAAAATCACTACAGGTTATATTTCTTGTGAGTTTCTGTCCAACAGTTTTTGAATGAATGATATAATGTTTTTGAATGATGAAACTTATGTAAGTCAATGTGAATGTGAACTTGTGAAAATGATCATGCCATATTTATTTTTCACAATGAGTTCAAATCTTCCATTTTTAATCGCTGGTATTAGGTGGAGTATATACATTTCACTTTGAATGTATGCACTACATGTGTAAGGGACTAGAGAGACTAGGTCATTTGTATACAAAAATAATTTCATTTCCCAATTTGGTGGAAATAGGTAAACAAAAAGTCTCAAAGCACCAAGACATTTTGATATGCCTACTAAGTAAGCAATTTCCCCTTGATCTTAACATTCCATGATTTCAATGTAGAATCGATTGTGTCCATCCAGTTAATCACCATTCCAAACATGCAAATGATTCCATAATTAATAACTTAACTTTTAGCAGTGTAGATCATTTTGCTTGATTAGACACGTGATCTGATCTTAAATAAAAAATTAAGCATCTTGTGTTTTGAAAAAGTATGCCAATATTTAACTTTGAGCGGGTGTGCCTCTTTGACGGCTATAGAGTTATAGTTTTACTGTCCAATGTTTCCTATGCATATTTAACCGTCCAATTAATGTATGCAAGACTTGATACCAATAACATTTTTATACAAAAATATTTTGTAAAATTTTGTGGTCCAATTTTATATAAGATTTAATAACAATACATTGATGTGTATATGAAGTTCAATAGTACTTTATTTTCTAGTAAACTTTTTATTCTAAGATGCATTACATATCTAGATGTAATTACATGTAATACTTTTGCTATAGAATATTCTGGCGTTGTCACATGTCTAGAACATGTAGTACTTTTGCTATAGAATATTCAAGCGTTGTCACATGTCTAGAACATGTTATACTTTTGCTATAGAATATTCAAGCGTTGTCACATATCTAGAACATGTTATACTTTTGATATAGAATATTCAAGCGTTGTCACATGTCTAGAACATGTTATACTTTTGATATAGAATATTCAAGCGTTGTCACATGTCTAGAACATGATATACTTTTGCTATAGAATATTCAAGCGTTGTCACATATCTAGAACATGTTATACTTTTGCTATATAGAATATTCAAGTGTTGTCTCTGTTCAGTGATAGTTGTTGGTGGAATTAGTTATGTGAAATTGTGTAGCTTGTTAATGTTGGTTGTGTTTGTTTATAATTACATGTACAATGATGTTGGTCAGAGGAGAGGGGATTTCCCAAAGAAATCTGCTTAAGATTTTTGCAAGTTTTTTTCATTTTTAAGTTGCATTCAATTTAACTTTCAGAATTCAAATGTACTGTAATAAGTTTCGTTGTTCATTTCACAAAATACAGGGTGTTCAGAAATTCTATTTCAGAGTGAACTTTAATGTAAGCTTGTTATTTGTTTTATTTGCATGACTGTAATTTAATTGAAATTGAGTTTGAAAATCGGAGAAAATGATCCAGTGAGAAAATATAAAAAATGAGACAGTTTTTGTCTTTTAGTTGTATATTCCATATTTGTTTTAACTCACAATAGTGCAAGCCATAACTTCAAGATTTTCAAAATCGATTCATATAAACTACTATTTATGTGTATGCTATATGTTTATTTATAATGTATTGTTTTACTGTGAGTCTGGGGTAGGTTAGTCTTCCAGAGAAGACTGGATAAATTAGTAATAAATGCCATTTTGCAAAATAATTTATTTTCTGTTGATTTCTGTGATATGTGGTAAGCGTAGATACTAGACGGGGAAATTGAATTATCAAGATGAAAAATCTATGTCCATAGGAAGATATTCAGATATTCGAAGATGAATCTTGATGTTACGATGAACCTCTAGCTACGTTCAACTTTATATCTGTCCCTTCAGCATTTTTTCAAGATTTTGCGAATAAGATTTAAAACTAGTGGTTTTACATCAAAATTTTGTGATTTAAAAAACTTCATTTCGTATAGCATTGAGTGCATATGGTGATTTCAAGTGCTTAAAAACGTTAAATCTGAACAAAATATGCCACATGTATTGCCAATTTGGGTTTCGTGGAGGCTGAAAAGACAGTTATCTACAATTCAAGCTGAGAAATTAAGTTCCCATCAATGTTAATTGGTGTCATTTGAGGCACTACGTGTACGCACGTGCGTACATTAAATGTCAAGGGAAATAGTATTTTTGTAAAATAAAAGTGTTGATAAAAAAGAAATCCATTTTAATGGATAACGTTTTTTATCTTTTGAGATCATTATTTCCAAAAATGAGAGCATCCGTTTTTTATCAAAGAAGTTGGATAATGGTACGAATGAAATCTGAGCCCCGGGTATACAGAAAAAAATATGACAACTTTAACATAAAAATAAATTCTAAAAAGCAAGCCCAATGTCCTGTTTAATGACCCCTATTCTTACTATTGAAAATGGAATGGAAATCCTCATTTTCTCGGAAGGACTGAAGTTGATCGAGCATTAACAAGTTGATTCATGTAGGAGAGTATTGGTATTTAATCCATTTTAAAAGGGTGCCTTCAAAAGAAAGAGGAGTTCGTAAGGGAATTAAAGCTTAACTAAGGCCTCTGAAAATGTTGGTTAGTGCTTTAAAGTTTATTGTGTTACATCCATCATTCGCTCATCTTCATCAGTCTAGATTCGATTCAGAAACATTATTGTGTCGAATGGAATCCCTTCATTCGTTCCCAAACTCTTGAAAGAGGCATTTATACGAGGACGGTTGCAACTTTGCAAGCCGTGGAGATTGTTAGCTATTTGTTGTTTATAATTAGTCATTCGATTACAAAATAAACGTGATTTAGAAAATAGGATTATTAGGCCTATAACCACGTCTGTGTTCATCCAAGCAAAATATTATAACAACTATTACATTTTCGATCAGTTTGACACCTAAGCAAAGTAGCCCCGTGGCGTAGACGGACTACTTTGTGGGTTGAGCGTCCGGTGGGATTTGGAGGTCCCGCGTTCGAGCCCCAGGTACGGAGTTTTTGATCATTGCACTACGGACACTCGGTCCGAAGGTCCAACCGTTTACCGGCCCTTGGCATGGGTTGGTTCTCTGACTGCTCTTGTCGGAGACAGATTGTGAGACTGTGGTTGGTTCCTCCACTAACGTGCATTAGTAGACCCCGGGAGTCATACAGTATGGCAGCGGGCCCCCACCAAGGGCAGTAGTGGAACGACGCGATTCGGTCCCAGTATGGTTGCATTGCAACTGAAGAGACTCGAGGAAATCATGCCATTCGCGGTGACCCAGAAAAGACTTTTGCTCTTTGACGTTAACTTTTTAAATAAATTTCATGGGCTTAGTAATTTTTTATTAAAAATAAAATGAGCATATCCTAGGTTTATATTGAGGAATCCGTTTGTAAAAAGTCTGGAAATTTCAAGTACATGTATGTCAACTTTTTCTTGCAAAGAAGAACGCATCTCGCATCTTTCAGCATACAATAGATAATGGCATGGATTGTTATCGGAGAGTTTACGATAAACACCGGTGATCCACTTGATTACGCTGGTTACCGAAACGGTTCGTTTCGATAACAAAATGTCGGAACATCGAAGACCGTTATGACGTACACGGACCTGGGGACAATTCGGGAAATACGGGCTGATTTCAGCTTTGAGCGTTAATCTCTGCCTTATTTAAAAAGCTAGCTATGTGTTTTATATATCATTTTGAAGTATTTTTTATTCGCATTTCAGTGAAATTATTTTTTCTTCAAAATTTTGATGGGATCCAACATATTTTTAAAGTTAAACATATCCCGACATCGTCAAATACGCTGTAAGACGTAACACTTTACACTTACAGGGCTCGTTGAAATTGGGATAACTTTTGAAATAATGATCAAAATCCCACTAAAATTTCACAATTTATTCAATGGAACATGTTCATTTATGACGTCACAATTGCTTAACGGCTACAGTTCAAATTGTCTCATATGAACGCTTTTAAAATTTTCAAAATTGTGTAAGGTTTTGTAAGCGAATGGGACGAGCAATAAGTTTACCTTCATCTTATAATCTTATCTTATAATTTAATACCACTTATTTATAAAGCAACCAGGGTAACTTCAAGTACAGCAACATTAATCGACAACATTTTCACAAATGATACTAAAAGTGGTCTATGTGGAATAATTTTCAATGACATTTCTGATCATTTCCCTATTTTTGCTACTTTTAATAAACCAATTCAGCAGATTAAAATTGTTCAAAAATCAATTAGAAAATACTCTGAAAATAATCTTACTACCTTTCAAGAAAAATTAACCAGAGAATCATGGGCAGATACAATGAATAGTGATGATACAAATGCTTCCTATAATTTTTTTGAAGAACGCCTGAAAGAGATTTATGATGAAAGTTTTCCAATCAAATTGGTATCTTTTAAGTCCTATAATAATAATGAAAAACCCTGGATTACTTCAGCAATTCTTGTATCAGTGAGACAAAAAAGTAAATTATATAAAAAATATCTTCGTACACCAACAAATCAAAATAAGGCAAATTATAAAGTTTATTCTAAAATGTTAAAAAATATCATAAGATCAGCCCATAAGCATTACTTTAACAGAAAATTTGAGGAAAATCAAGGAAACATTAAAGCTAATTGGGAAATTATTAATGAAATTCTTCAAAGGAAAAATAAAAATCACAATATCCCAGACACATTTTTCCATAATAATACTGAAATAACAAATAAATTAGACATTGCTAATCAGTTTAATTCTTTCTTTTCAAGGGTAGGTGAGACCCTGGCAGCAAAGATTCCTCCTTCTAACAAAAGTCCTTTAGACTACATGAATAATATTGGTAGACAAGCTTCAACTTTATTTTTGAATCCGATCGACTCCAATGAATTAAACGTGGAATTATCAAAATTGAAAAACTCTGCGGCCGGTTTTGACGACTTCAAACCTTCCATAATTAAGCATTGTGGTAAGGAATTCCAATTACCATTATTACATATTTTCAATTTATCTCTAACAAATGGTGTCTTTCCGGACAAATTAAAAATTGCGAAGATAAAACCAATTCATAAAAAGGAGGACAAACAGCTTTTTAATAATTATAGACCTATATCGATTTTACCAGTCTTCTCAAAATTACTTGAGAAACTTATGCACCATCGACTGACCTCTTTTCTTGATAAAATAGAAATAATGTATCTTTATCAATTTGGCTTTCGGGAAAAAAATCAACATTCATGGCAGTACTTACATTTGTTGAAAAAATCAGAAATTCTATAGACAAAGGTGAATTCTCTATTGGGGTTTTTCTTGACTTTTCTAAAGCTTTTGATACTATTGACCATAATATCCTCTTTCAAAAACTCGATTTCTATGGGATACGAGGAGTAGCACTGGAATGGGTAAAAAGTTATTTTTCTAATAGAATTCAAAAAACTTGTTATATAGACACTATTTCAGATCCCGAGACAATTACATGTGGAATTCCTCAGGGCTCTGTGCTAGGTCCCTTGTTTTTTATCATATACATCAATGACATCTACCTATCTTCTCCTCGACTATTTTTTGTACTATTTGCAGATGATACGAATCTGCTAATACAAGGAAAAAATCTTAATGAAATTACCAATGCTTTGAATGCTGAATTGAAACTAATTGAGGAATGGATAGCCACAAATAAACTTTCATTAAATGCAAAGAAAACTAAATATATCATATTTTCTTCTAGACAAAAGCAATATAATAAAAATGATATATCAGTCATTGTGAATAATAAAATACTTGAGAAAGTGACACATATAAACTTCTTAGGAATTATAATTGATCAGAATCTTACCTGGAAGAATCACATTACAGCAGTAAACATGAAAATATCAAGAACCATTGGTATATTATACATAGTTAAACATTTATTGAATGCCAAAAGCTTACTTAGTATATATTACTCTCTTATCTACTCATATCTTATTTATGGAAATATAATCTGGGGCGAAACAGGCTGTACATTGCTTAATACTCTTCATCGCTCGCAGAAACAATTTGTAAGAATTGCAACAATAGCGACTTTAGAGCTCACTCTTTACCTCTTTTTCATGATCTAAAAATCTTGAACATATTTGAGATAAATAAGCAACAAAGATATATATTCATGTTTAAATGGATCAATGACAAGGATAATTACAAACAAATATTTCCAAATTTCTTCCAAACAGTTGAAAATAGACATAATTATGATACAAGAAACAAGAAAACTTTCGACAAACCAAAAATCCGTACAAACTATGGAAAATCAATGCTATCTTATTCTATACCTGATATTTGGAACCAATTACCCCCACATTTTAAATCTATCAGAAGCATCATACTCATGAAAAAACAGACTAAAAAATATTTATTACAACTTTAATTCTATTTAGGGGCACTTTGATGGCACAAATTTTATATATATATATATTATTTAAGACATGCAATGGCAGATCCCCGCCACTCTAACATACTTTGTAAATTTACTCCATCTTGGGAATATACACAAACCCTTGTGTCACCCACTCATTGTATATGTATATTGTATGTGTTTTGTGAAATAAACAAATTGAAATTGAAATTACCTTCATTTAACCTTCTAATTCAAGTCTGATTTGAAAGAAAAATTAACTGCACAATATTGTCATGGCGAAATTTAGAAAACAATAACCAGTTTGTTTATTTTGCAAATAATATTAAAATAAGAGCTGGTTTTCGAGACTTGAAAAAATGTGACGCATCGATTTTTTACCACAAATTCCATACATATCAATTTTTACCAACGCCCCAAGTGGATTTCATGACCTTTTTTAAAAATTCAAAAACATTTTAGAAATATTGTCCTCGAGATCTTGCTACCCTGTGAATTTTGTCATGATTAGATGAGGATAAAGTATTTTATTTTTAGGTTGACTAAACTTGACAAAAATGTGACGCTTGTCGTTTTTGACGTTGTAAGGCTGTTTGCGCCCTATGCTGCTCATTGTTTTGTCTTGGTACTTTGACGCCATAATGTTACGCTAATTGTCCCCAGTTTCGTGCGACGTGTACGTACGATTTTTCTTTGTTCCTTATTTCACATGTTGTAGGCAGAATTCCCACGATATTTTTAACACAAACGTGTATCAGTATCATATGTTTAAGAAAATGGACACATTTGCGAACAAATAGTTCAGAAGACAACAGAATAGTCTATTTAATTCCTCACTTAAGTAACAGAAACGGTATTGCTCTTTTAACCCATACCGTTTCTGGATTCTGCCTACAACGCGTGAAATAAGGGAAAAAAGAAAAATCGTACCTTCGACGATATATAAACGACGACAAAGTACTGCAGTAAAACTTAAATCCGAACACCTGACTTATCCGGAAAACTCCCAATCTGAACACTTTTATCTTTCCCATTTTCCTCCCATGAACTCCCATGTTAAAAAGCACATTAATATGTGAACACCTCTCAATATGAAGTCATATTCGAGAAATTAACTTGTTTAATCTTAACACTGTTCATAAAATATCACATCACAGGAATGCTATTTAAAGGGTTGTGGTCAAAAGAACTATAAATATTTATTGAGAATGTGCTCACATTTCTTAAAAATCCAGAATCTTGTGAATGTGAAAACCTCAAAATGTGAACACCTCCTTATCTGAACAATTTTAGCCAGTCCCAATGGCGTTTATGATTAGACAGGTTTTAATGAATGTCAAAAGCCAACACCCTGGTGCGATACAAATTCCCGACTCTCTCCCCAGGGGAATAACCCAGAAACCTCTAAATGGTGCATAATTAAAATGAGACCATTAATTGGTTTAGTAGCCTATCTGAAAATTCCTCAAGAATACAACCTCTTCCCTTATAAAGAATCAAATCAAAATGTTTTACCAAATCTCACAACTAGTAGTCTAGTACATAAGTTATGGCCCTTAAATATCCATAAACTTTGTTCGTGGGATAATACAGTAATTTCATATGTAACCTCACTCACAATTTGATCCAGTGAAGTAAAAAAAAAAATATTTATAGTTCCACATATATATCAACTGTGGCATTTATTTTCCATTTATTTTTTGTCACATAATCAATCCTTTATTACAACATATATCTTAATTCATAGTATTGAAATTATGTGGAATAAAATAGCTTCCTGTATTATTTCTGCTAGATATTTAATTTAATAATTATCTAAAATCCAGGAATTATATGGCCTTTCTTTTTAGATCTATCTATTTTTCCTTTAATTTTAGACTCTTTACGTTTTTTCAAGTTCTTTGTCCTCTTTTCTTGTTTTCTGTCCATTCTATCTTGCACTTTATCTTTGCGATCTGTCCAAGCCTTCTCACCCTTCTTTTTCAGTTTTTCTTTACGTTTAACAGCTTTCTTCAACAACTCGGGGTCATCTCGAACTTTGACCCCAGATGCTTTGTCAAGTACACTTTTCCATAATGTTTTTTCCTCAACTTTTTTTGCTTTTTCCGGGTTGGTCTCTTTCAATTGCTTTACTTTTTCTTTCTCTCGTTCAAGATTGGCCAACATCTTTTTATAGTCCTTACCAACCTTTTTACCTTTATCTGAGTTTGGATCACCTTTATCGATAAAATCAAACTTGCTGAAGACCATGTTTCCCTCCCTGTTGTAAATTGGTTTATTATTGGAAACTTTGGGCACTTTGAGACCATTTGGAGGCATATCTGATGTTCCCTTTTCCTGGTTATTCTGTTTATTGGCCTTCCGTCTCATTTTCAGTTTCAATAAACTCTCTTTTCGTCTAAGTTTCTTTCTCTCCTTCCATTCTTCTGTGTTTTTTCTGTTCCCTGAAATGATTAAAGAGCAAAGTATTTATAAAAAGGTGTTATAAATACTAGTAGTCAACCCATTACCTGTTTGCAAACTAATATTATGATGATGATAATTCCTCTTATATTTAAACAACCTCCGATCATAGGGCTTCAAAATCCAGAATATATTCTTTCTTTTTACCCCCTGCGATAAGCAGTTAGCATTTCCCCGATTAAGAACTCACAATCTGATTAACACTGCGACAGAAATCATGTATAATTCATTGCGCATAATAAGATCACGTGATTCAGTTATAGCAGGGGGAAGGAGGTACGGATTCTGGACAGCTGCTTAGGAGGATGATATTTAAATCATCTGTTGTTTTATAATAACAAGTCATTGATGTGATTCATACTAGACATTAAACATACATGTGCTAAATAATATTTTGATATATCCTCTGTTTGTTATGCTATTAAAGGTTCTTGCAAAGTTATAATGCAAAATAGATGTACAAGGGTTTCACTACAATTTCTCACAAACTTGCTGGTAAGCGTAATGCCATAAGCTTATACTTTACCTCTCAGAGCTTCAATTTTAGCATGCAACTTTTGCTGAAGGTCAGAGTATTTGGCTAGCGGGGATAGTTCAAGAGTATCATCTTTATATGTCTCAACCTTCTTTACATTCTCTTCAACCTTGGCTTTTGGAACATGCGCCTCCTTATTCTTCTTTTTCTTCTTATTCTTCTTTGATTTTTTTCCTGAAAAATCAAAATTGGGTTTAAATCATATCTGCTACATGTACTTTGGGTACAGTACAGTACATGCTTGTATTATTTATTTTGATTTATGTTTTAATTCAGCTCTTAGGCTTCGTAAAGTTGGAGACCGGGTCAGTATGAAAAATATCAAGATTTATTAGTTAAGTACAGCTGTAGTACTAAGTACTTGACCAAAGAATATAATTATCCACATGTTATTCGACTGAAACACTATTTTTAAAGAAAGGACACTGGCAAAATCTTCAAGCTTTTTAAAATCAACCTTGGATTAAGGTCCCAGGGTAAACAGGAAATGAAAAAAACATGTGTATTTTAGTTCTATGTAAGTTCATCTCTCTGGTTAATATATCAGAAACAAGTCAAATTCTTTACTTCAGAGAATATTCTCTGAAGTAAAGAATTTGACTTGTTTCTGATGTGTATTTTAGAATTTTTTTTAATTAAGATAACAGAGTTCTGCTTCAACCTTCAATCAGTTTTACTACTCCAATATATTATCTACATGACCAGGATCACAATGGTCATGCTCAAAATGACCCTTACCATGCTGAAATAGCTCTTTCAGTCCTCTGAAATTGTGACTGAAAAAAGTTAAAAGTTAGCATTTCCGATCGGTCACTGAACAGAATATTTTGAATTAATCAGAAGATGTGCCCAATATATTTCTTTAAATGAAAGGAGCTTTGCAAATTAGAAAATTGTCTGAAACAATAATTGTGGTCATAAAAAGGAAAAAGATAGCTTTTCAAATCAGTTTTTTTTTCAAATCAGTTTTTTTTTGTCTATTTCTAGAAATGAATTCAAATTTTCGAAGGTCTTATCATTTAATTCTTTTGACCTAGATGTCAGGCTATGTCTAACCTTGTGGATTATGTTTGTACAGAACGAAATATAAACGTAACAAGAAGTAAATGATATTTTGTGACTTTTTCATAAAATAAACCGATGTTTCTTCTAATATTATTTAAAATAAAGAAAAGGGATTTAAAATGGCTGCTGCTAGAGCTCGAACTCTTATATGTATTAGGGCTACTGAGGACAATTTTGATCAAATATTTAATGATTTGGACAGTGAAAACGATACTTGATGAAACGAGGTGGAAATTATGACTTAATTTGGATTTTCGGATGGTATTATTTTATTTTTATTATTACATATCTAATTTTATTCTATTTTCCTCATGGATATCATGATTTCGTAAGTTACGAACGATTCGTAAATTTACGAAAATAGTGACATCATGCCTGTTTTCGTTTGTAGATTTAATACCACCTCTGACCCTTTCGTAACTTTGCGAACAGCCTCTTATTTATTCATTTATATATTGTGATTTGTGACGTTTTGTCATTCTAAATCAGAGAACACAAAGGGCAACACCGTTATCAACGTATTATCAGCCTATTTCTATATCTATTTTAGTACTTTTCATGGAATCTTTATTTTTATAAAGTTATTATTGTATGACTTTGGTTTTATTATTTTGATCAACCCTGTTTGTTGTACTATCTGTCCTGACAACTTTGGAATATGACATCAACCTATTCGTAAATCTTACTCTAAACAACTGGAAAGTTACGAATGACTTACGAAAGCGTACAAAAATGATCCATTCGCAACTTTACGAATTCATTACTCATTCGTAACTTTTTAATATTTACGAATTGTGAACGTTCGTTACTACGAACGGTACAAAAACGGGGCCCTGATTGCTAGTTAAAAAGTTATGACTGTTTCAATAAAATCTGTCAAATTTTCAGGAAATTAATTACCGACTTTAGTATGTAACAAATTTGCTAATTACCAGTCAAAAGAGTTAAAGCAATATGTAAGGCACATTTTCTGAAAAATTCAGAAAATCAATCAATCAATCCGTCCCAGGAATGCACTCCTGGACAAACCTACTGACAGCACTGAGACAAAAGCAGAACTCTGTTATCTTACTTCAAAAATTTATAAAATCTACATGGTTTTTCATTTCCTGTTTGGTGTAAATTTTTGATAACTACCCTGAGACTTCGGCATGGGCTTCCAAGAGCCTATGAATAAAGTCATTGAAAATACTCTATAATATTATATTATCCAATAACAGTTGATTATATAAAAATGGACTGTAACAAATATGCGGATTCCAGCTAAAAGAAGATATATTACCTGCGGTTTCAGTTGTTTCTATACTGGCGTGTTGTAACTGAGACACAGTCTTGATCTGACTTGGATCAAATTTCGCTTTCTTGAATGCTTCTACATCTAACGAACCTGAAAGCAAATAATTAACGATACAAAGACAAGTGCAATAATCTCTCTAATCTCACCTAGGGTATTCACAAGTGGTAAAATGACAACTTTTCAATAATGTCGGCAAGCTTTGCCTGGTAAAAAATGTGAATTTTTGGAGGTTGTCCAAGCCCAAGGCAAATCTTTTGATAATTATAATTATCCTCCAGATCGTATTTACTCAGATGTAAACTATAGAAAGATTTACAGTGATATAACAGGACAAAATAGTGATGTAAAAAAGTGATGTATCGAAATAGTAATATTCATGCGAACTATTGACAGCTCATTAGCCTCATGAAAGACATAAAGTAACAATTTTTCTCACCATCCTGTTCTTCTAGTTCCCTCTTCTTTTCAAGGTTTTGTTTTCCATAATATATTCTTGATGGAATCGTATCCAACATTTGCTGGAAATAGTCCAAATCTGCCTTAGCCTGTCTCATTCTCTCGTCTTCCATTTTGAAAATTAAATAAACGTCACAATGATTATCTCCAATTCATTCTGTTACGTGTGCTACTACTGCACTGTGGGCGATGCAGTTGAGTTTTACTGGCTGGAAAAAATTCCAGATATTTCCAATATTTTTCCTTCAAGATCAATTATAGAAGTAAAGCGAACTGTCCCCTATATCATTCACTTACTACAAAATAGTAAGATTAACCTATATTTGTGACGCGTGTGTCCAATATAAGACAGATATTTGCATTTATTTAACCAAATGTGAATTTTTTTAAAGCCATGCGGAGAAGAGTTGCATCCTGGGAGCCAACAGTTTATTCCAAAAAATAATCGTAAACTATCTAAGGTCGATTAATACCATTTCACTTGTATTACATGAATTAAAATATGATAAAAATATTGATTATCATTTAGAGCTTATTTTTAAAAATTTAATTATGATTTTCATCATCAGTCATTCAATTTTTTACGTAAATAACCAAAGCAAACAATCGCTAGCTCATAAAATGGAAGGAAATTCAAAAATGTCTGACCGATAATTTTGAACTATTTTGTTACTAAATAGTTACATCAGCCATGGATTTTGAAAAAGTAGACAAAGAAAATGTGTCTTCAGATATCAGTTCATGTTCTGGATCGATATTGTCAGAATCTGCAAAGGTAAAAGTATTAGATGATGGAGTTGAAAATGAGGCCGATTGTCAATTTTTAATTTTTTTAATTTTTTTTGTTAGTTCACGGATTTCAAACTCCCATGCAGCACAGATGTTGGCCAGATTGTTTTGTAGTAGGATCATAAGCTGAAAGAATAATTCAGGAATATTAATTGAACTACTGATTCTACTACAAAATAATCTTGCCGGGATCTATGCCATGCAGTGTCTCGGTATAGACACTGCGGCGGGCAGATGAAGAAAATCTCCGACATTTGGTGAAAATATTTACCCTTTTCATCATATATGTGGTCAATTTTCACACAACTTATAAAATATGTATTCATGAATGTTCCCCAATCATTATTTTGTCAAAATATTTCAAAATTATTGAAATATGAGAAGATATAACCGCGGAAGGAATTCTGAATAAAAGTTGTGTTGATAATAGTTTACCACACGTGTTGTTTATTAGTTAATATGCGCAATTCAACCAATGAAATTGTTTCAATTTTACAATCACGCAACTTGAGCATGGGACTACAGTCAAAACAGAAATGTTTGTGACTACTTTGAATTTAAAAAATAAGCAATCAAATGACCATATTGAAACAGTTTATGTAAAAATAGAAACATTTATATTTATCCTAATTTTTGTATATTTCAGATTGCATCATTTGATTGCTTATTTTTTAAATTCAAAGTAGTCACAAACATTTCTGTTTTGACTATAGAACCAATCACGTCAGTTGTTTATTACAAAGTTACCATGCTTAAGTTGAGATACCTGCCCGCCGCAGTGATATATCACTGCACAGGAGTTTGCACGCATTTATTACATCAACATAATGACTGCATGTGCCCCTATATATGTTTTTTGGACCAAGCTGATTATTTACTTTTTTGTCAATTATGTGTGAAATACTGATTCATATACAAACAGTTGGAATTGAACGCTTATCACTTTGCAACCAATTTTGTTTTCGATCATACCATGGGCTTTCAATTAGTTTCCGAAAAATTCAAAAGATTCTGTTCAGTGACCCTTCCTAAGCTCCTACGATGAGCTATTTTTCAGTCACATTTTCAGAGGGCTGAAAAAGTTATTTCATCATGTGTAGGGTCATTCTGACCACGGTCATCATTGTGATCCTGGTCATGTAAATGGTATGTGGAACTAGTTAAACTGACTGGAGGTCAAAACAGAACTCCTGTTATCTTGGTTCAAAAAATGTTTGAAATCCAGCATATTTTATTCTGTATTTAGATAGTCCTACCCATCAGGGCCTTCTCTAAGTAATTTATATCTGAATTTATGACAGTTGAATGAAGTTGAAATTGATTGTCTTGTAGGCACCTACTATCCAGGACTTCACTATTTTAAAGCCTATCAGTCGAGGAGCTTTCGGGTAAGAAAACATACTTACATTGTTCATCAATGTTATATGAAAAAAACATATAAGTTTTAAAACATTTAATCGATAATATCCTACAAACAAAGACTGTGTAGAACTTCCTCATCTCTCTGTATCTTGGAAATTATAGACTCTTCATATTGATAACTCATTCTTAATTTGCTATAAATGTGAAATGTCAAAGAGGAGGTTGGTTTTAAGACTTTGTCATGATAGGGTGTGCCAACATAATCAATATTAAATGAAAATGAAATAATATGTAAAAATATCAACCAAGTCTAATAAATTGATTTGAGATACTTAAAGGCAGAATCAGATCTACAGGGAGTGACAAAATTGCAAGCACAACAAAAAAGCATGCACGAACAAAAATACATATCAGTGATTTCCCGAGCATTAAATAAAGCAAGTGGGTGCAGCACCCACTTGATATTTTGAAAATAGGCTTGCACCCGACTGAAAATGCATTTGCACCCACTTGAAAATGAGAAAAAGTCATGAAAAATTGGCATATTTTGACCAATTTTGGTCTGAATTGTGAAAATTTTCCACCCACCTGAGAAAAAATCCTGGGGAGATTACTGCATATACCAAAGATTTTATAACACCTGTTTTTAAAATGCTTCTGAGGCTCGGGACTTGTTCTTGTGGTCTATCATCCATGAAATCGTCACATTTGATTCCAACCAAATTAACTGAAGTATTCTGTTTCAGGAAAGTGTTCCTTGGCCACAAAGAGGGAAGGAGTAACAAGTTATATGCAATCAAAGTCATGCGGAAGGCAGATATGGTGAATAAGAATATGACTCATCAAGGTTTGTTAATTATACAATTTTCTTTATTATTATACTAATACTGGATGAACAAACTACATATGGGACTCTTCTATCACTGGAGGATTCAGAAGCTAACAATGGGAGGTGGGGGGTGTTACAGTAGTGAGCTACATGCATATTATATTCTACTATATTCACCTATAGTTTAATTTGTAATGTATGTTTGCTGTATATGTTGAGCTATTCTTCATTAGAGATCTTAGGTCAAGGTCACAATGACATTATATCTTGTAAACATAACTGAACTGAATGACTCATTAACCATTGGCCTTCTAGAAAGTACTGGAACTATAATCATTAAATCAAGATTGAATCATGTGACTTAAGATGTCCAATCAGTGTTGATTTCCAGAAATCGTAACTTCTTGAAACATCTGGACTATGCCTTTGCACTATATAATGAGAGAGCTGATTTGGGCTGTCAGCAGAATTTCAAAGTTTATCAAAAGGACATCTTCTTAGCAGATAATTACTGAGGGAACATTTATAACACTACAAACACACAACCTGAGGACTTTATATGGACAAATATTACAACACACACTATATACGGATTATCATATACATACGTGGATTATCATAAACATTTGTGGATTATCATCAAACATTTGTGGATTATCATCAAACATTATTGGATACGTTCATTATAGGATTACGACAAACATTATTGGATTATTACAAACATTGGAGAACTATTAACGATTACTGAAACGTTCGTGATCTGGAACATTCTCAAGGATCGTCAAGGATATTTATCGACATCAAGAATAAGCCGTATCATTGATTGGACATCACTTAAGTATTAAACCTCCTTTATATCATTGTTATATTATTTAGTTTTCAAAACATAAATATATTGTTATCATATTTTAATTGCTGTTTTTACTTTCTGTTATTATTGAACGTAACAGAAATTGGGGGCTCGTCCGGGATCCAACTACAACAAGCTAGAATACAAATATTTTAAATTCAAAATCCAAAACTTGTTCATTTAAAATTGTGAAGACAGCAATTAATCGAAAATGAGTTTTGAGGTTGAGACATTTTTAGAAGCGCCCTCTTTGGAGGAATTTGATGATTTAAAGAAAACTGAACTTCTGGCAATTGCAAAACATGTTGGCCTGTCAGTCAAAAGTTCATACAAAAAGGATACAATTAAAAACTTTGTACTTCAATATTTGGTCGCAGAATCACTTCTGCCTGAGCAGCCAGCCCAGCATGTTGAGCATGTTGATCCTATTAAGCTCAAAGAACTTGAATTGAGAGAAAAAGAGTTAGAAATTCAAAAAGAAAGGGAAATTAGAGAATTGAAAGAAAAAGAGTTAGAAATTCAAAAAGAAAGAGAAATTAGAGAATTGAGAGAAAAAGAATTACAAAATGAAATGAGAGAGAAAGAACTGCAAATGCAAAATGAAAGAGAAAAAAGAGAAAATGAAAGACAAATGAGAGAACAAGAAATTCAAAGAGAAATTGAATTGAAACGTCTTGAGATAGAAGCTCAATCCAAAACTGATGAACATGCTACTATGCATCAACATTTTGAAAATAGGTTTGACGCTTCAAAATTTCTCAAATTTGTACCTAAATTTCAAGAGAAAAATGTTGATAAATACTTTACACATTTTGAAAAAGTCGCTCAGAGCCTAGACTGGCCTAAATCAGCATGGCCAGTTATGCTTCAGAGTGTATTCATTGGTAAAGCGAGTGAAATATTTGCCTCTCTCTCCGCAGAAGCATGCTCTGATTATGACCTAATTAAAAATGCAATTCTTAAAGCTTATGAACTAGTGCCAGAAGCTTACAGACAAAAATTTAGAAATGCCCACAAGCAGAGTGACCAAACCCATGTTGAGTTTGCTCGAGAGCAAGAGCAGCTTTTTGACAGGTGGCTTGTCTCTAAGGATGTATCTGAAGAATTTAAAAAGCTCAGAGAGCTTATGCTAATAGAACAATTTAAAAACTGTGTTCAGTATCACATTAGAACTTACTTAGATGAACACAAGGTAGAAACTTTAAGTCAAGCTGCCACCCTGTCTGATGATTATGCTCTTACTCATAAGGGTAGTTTTATCAAAGGTAATCCTAACTCAAACTTTAGAGGTTATCAGGGTAACAAACCTTCATATGACTCTAAATCAAATCAGTCCTCATCATCAAATACATTAAACAAAGCAAAAGACCAGTCTAATTCATCACAGAGTTCTAGCTCAAAATCAGATCAATCAAATTCTTCAGGTCCAAAATCAAACGTCACCTGTAATTATTGTAAAAAGCCTGGTCATCTTATTTCTGAATGCTATAGGATTAAGAATAGAAGAGAGATGTCTGGTTCTGCTCATTCAAATGGTTGTGCTACTGTTCCCATTTCAAGAAAGCCCATTGTTTGGGATTCATATACTCATACTGAGAAATCTACTCATAGTGATATTATGGAGGATTATAAGCCTTTCATGTCGGAAGGATCTGTGTCACTGTCAAGTGATGATACCAATTCAAAGCCTGTTAAGATTCTTAGAGACACGGGTGCATCTCAGACTTTGTTGTTAGAAGGTGTCCTTCCTTTATCTGAGGAGTCATTCACGGGTACCCATATTTTGATGCAAGGCATTGAATTAGGTTTTACTAAAGTTCCCCTCCATCGTATTCATATCACATCAGAGTTAGTCAAAGGGCCAGTTATTGTTGGTGTTAGGCCACAACTTCCTGTTGAAGGAGTCGCATTGCTTTTAGGCAATGATTTAGCTGGGGGTAAGGTATCATTAGACCCCATTGTTTCTGATCAGCCTTGTTCTATTGAGGATTCTGTCCAAGAGGACTCTGATATATATCCTGCTTGTGCTGTTACTAGGGCTATGGCTAAAAAGTTAGCTAATAGCGGGGATTCGTCTGTGGGAGATGACTTTGATAGTGGGTTTTTAAGCTCCTTGTTTGATGATGAATGTCACTCACCACTTGTTAAAGATGATCCTTATCCTATTTTAAAGGCAAATTCTTCATTGAAACAGCCTTCTGTTCAAGCCAAGCAGTCATCTATTGAGGCAAATTCTTCATTGAAAAAGCCTATTGCCAGAGGTGATTCACCTTCTGAGCAGGATCACTATTTTAATGCGGTTTCGCCCGCTCTTGCTAGTCCTGATGAAGTTTCATCTTCTTCTGCTAGTGTTCATGAGGTTTCATCTCCTCCTTGTTCTGAGGTTTCATCCTCTATTTCTGATAGTGATTCTTTGAAAAATGATCCTCATTCTAAACCCATGTTAATTTATGAACAAGAGCATGATCCATCACTCATTGATCTTCATAAAAGATGTCTAACTATTGATGAAGCTGACAAGGTCCCTGTTTGTTTCTACAAAAAGGATGGCATATTAATGCGAAAGTGGAGACCTCTTGAAGCTTCCCCTGAAGATGATTGGGCAATTGTACATCAAATTGTTGTCCCCAAATCATATCATAAGGAAGTCTTGAGTCTAGCTCATGATTCTCCCATGGCAGGTCATTTAGGAGTAACTAAAACATACCATAAAATACTCAATCATTTCTTTTGGCCCAAGTTAAAACAAGATGTCCAAGAGTATTGTAGGTCTTGTCATACATGCCAAATGGTAGGGAAACCTAACCAAAAAATTCCAATTGCTCCTTTACACCCTATACCTGCATTTGATGAACCATTCAGTAAGGTTCTTACTGACTGTGTTGGTCCATTACCAAAAACAAAATCTGATAGTCAATATCTGCTCACTATTCTATCTATGACCACACAGTTTCCAACAATAAAATCACTCCTCATGCTTAGAAATAGCAAAACCAAGTATATTGTGAAATCACAAATCAACAATTTCACATTAGTTGGGCTACCAAAGGAGCTTATATCTGACTTACAATCTGACTCAGTGCTGAATGATTTCATTGGCATTGATGAAACTACCCCTGTGAGGTGTAGAGAGCTACACATGATGAAAAAGTATGTTGAGCGTGATAAAATTTCTTTACTCAACATGAGCTTGTGCTCTTAGCTCATAGGCCAAACTTGTATGTCAATGACAACCATACATGTATGTTATTCAAGAGTCAGATATTGTAAATTATAATGATTAACTCATGAAGATTATATTATATGGTAGGCAAATTAGAGATTTGTGATAACTGTCACTTTATTTCAACAATATATAAAAACATTTGCCTAAATAGTAAACAGTGAAATTGATATTATATGAACTACAAGAATGTTTCTAGATTATGTGAGCATTATAGGTAATCTTTAAATAGTGTCACAAGATTACTTGATAACATCAGAGTGTACTATTAGAAATACTTACATAAGATCATGTGATAATTTAAAACATTGTACTAGTTTAGTGTTTGTCAGACTCAAAAATGTATGCTATTGTACATGTTATATGATCTATTGCGTGTATTGTATTTATGACTTAATGCATAACTTATGTAGATACTATTGTAGTATATGATTACAAGAACATTATATGTTATTAGATTGTACTCACACTGTAACGATAGAAAGTATTAAATACTTGTAAACATACTGCACATAAAAAGACTATTGTAAACAAATATTATGTAAGTCTCAACCTCACTTTTAGAAATTGTAACGCTCGCTACTCAAGATATTATTGTAAAAGTTTTTCATTGCATTCAAAACTTTTCTTTTAAGGAGGGAGGTGTTACAGTAGTGAGCTACATGCATATTATATTCTACTATATTCACCTATAGTTTAATTTGTAATGTATGTTTGCTGTATATGTTGAGCTATTCTTCATTAGAGATCTTAGGTCAAGGTCACAATGACATTATATCTTGTAAACATAACTGAACTGAATGACTCATTAACCATTGGCCTTCTAGAAAGTACTGGAACTATAATCATTAAATCAAGATTGAATCATGTGACTTAAGATGTCCAATCAGTGTTGATTTCCAGAAATCGTAACTTCTTGAAACATCTGGACTATGCCTTTGCACTATATAATGAGAGAGCTGATTTGGGCTGTCAGCAGAATTTCAAAGTTTATCAAAAGGACATCTTCTTAGCAGATAATTACTGAGGGAACATTTATAACACTACAAACACACAACCTGAGGACTTTATATGGACAAATATTACAACACACACTATATACGGATTATCATATACATACGTGGATTATCATAAACATTTGTGGATTATCATCAAACATTTGTGGATTATCATCAAACATTATTGGATACGTTCATTATAGGATTACGACAAACATTATTGGATTATTACAAACATTGGAGAACTATTAACGATTACTGAAACGTTCGTGATCTGGAACATTCTCAAGGATCGTCAAGGATATTTATCGACATCAAGAATAAGCCGTATCATTGATTGGACATCACTTAAGTATTAAACCTCCTTTATATCATTGTTATATTATTTAGTTTTCAAAACATAAATATATTGTTATCATATTTTAATTGCTGTTTTTACTTTCTGTTATTATTGAACGTAACAGGGGGGCATATTTCAAATCAGGAAAACATTTGGACCCCTAAATCCAAAAATGGGCCCAAAATTTGAAAATTTAAGGCATATTATTTGATAATTTGGCCTAAAAAGGCCAAGTTATGCCAAAAGAGGACCACTAATTAAGGCCCTACAAAAATGTTTAGGCCCAATTTTTTTTCTGGGCCCACCCAGTGTCTAAAATGGACCAAATCTGTAAATGCAGTGATACCCAAATTATTAGATCGATCGATGGTTGAACTGAAATTTTCACACCACTCTTGTAGTCTATTGATATTTTGATCAAAACTGGAAATATTAGGATCAGAAACACGCTTTTGAGAAAAGTCCTGAGGAGACCCTGAGTGTAATATTTTAATAGAAGTTTAAATATTGCATGTGTAAATTACTAGAACTTAAAACTATAACCTTAACAACAAATGAATTTTTCATTCTAGTGATAGCAGAGAGGGATGCCTTGGCTCTGACCAAAAGTCCTTTTGTAGTACATCTCTATTACTGTCTTCAGTCCAAACAGAATGTTTATCTAGTGAGTATATTTTACGTCTATCTAGTGAGTTGTATTTAGTACCGTAAACCTGTCTAAGCGAAAAACCTTTGGTACCTCTAAAAAGTGTTACATTTGGAAGGTGTTCCACCGACGGAGGTGTTCCACTTTCAAAGGTATTTCACTTTACAGGTATCGCTGTACATGTACATATAAACACAAATATACACATAACATATATGTACTGTAGTATAGAATACAACTTACGTCCAGTAGTCCTTTGTTAGTTTACTATTATCAAATGCTTGTCTCTTTATTCATTCTGAATGAGGGGAGAACAGTACAGAATCTTTTATGAAATGAGACCAAAATTATTAAAAATGAGTTGCTGTTGGCATGGATTTCACTCGAATTTCTCACAGCAGGCTAAATAAATGCAAACAAGCAAAATTAATGGAAATCATAAATTTAACATGGAAAAGTTGAAAAATCACTAAAAACAACAAGTGATTTTCTGAATTGCCTGTTGCTAATGAGACTCCTGTTTCACGCCCGGTGATCGTGAATATGGGACGGAGGGGGGGGGGGAGCAGGCAATTTCTGCTAGGAAATTCAACAAATCTGGAAGATTTATTTTTTCAAGAAAAAGTTTACTATTGAATTGCTTAATGGATAGGCGCACGGTATGGTAGAATATGTTAGGTTTTCTGGGATTTTTTCTGAAACGATACGCATCTAAGGTATGAGATCTATTAAAAAAGGCGCAAGGCCATCAACAGGCACAAATCAACGTTTTTGCTATAAATCATGCAACAATGGTCTGGACGACCTGTAATAAATACTTGTAAGTGATGTTATCATAACTAAATTAATGTCATTGCTGAATTTATAAAATAAGTTTCCATATGTGAAATAAAAAATAATCGAAAATAATGAATTTGGGACGGAGGGGGGGGGAGGGGACGGAGGGGGGGAGCAATATGTATATAAGACATGATTAGAGATGTTTCGCGACTTTAAGTCCTTTTACTCCAAATGTACCCATTTTTCAGTCTCCAGGGGTATATCATCCAGTTTCTTACTAAGTTAATGAGTTCATTTTTCAAATACAAGAATTCGTGTGAAGTTGTTTCACTTTATAGAATTATTACTCCCCCCCTCCATCCCCTCCCCCCCCTCCGTCCCATTTTAATTATTTTCGATTATTTTTTATTTTACGTATGGAAACTTATTTTATAAATTCAGCAATGACATTAATTTAGTTATGATAACATCACTTACAAGTATTTATTACAGGTCGTGTAGTCCATTGTTGCTTGATTTATAGCAAAAACTTTGACTCTTGCACGTTGGTTGCGTTGCGCCTTTTTTAATAGATCTTATATCTTAAAAGAGTATCGGTTGAAAAATAATCCTAGAATACCTAACATATTTTATCATACCATGCGCTTATTCAATTTGCAATTCAATCGTAAACTCTGTCTTGAAAAAATAATTTTACCAGATTTGTTGAATTTTCTAGCGGAAATTGCCTGCTCCCCCCCTCCGTCCCATTTTCACGATCACCGGGCGTGTGTTTGGGTCAGGTTAATTCAGGCTGATTTAGTTCCTGGTTGTGTCAGTTATTAAGTAAAAAGGTTCACTGTCAGTGCAAGCAAAGATTTTTCTCCTATAAGTATTCAACAAGTTTGCAAACTATTCTAAACTTTGCGATTTAAAAACAGCCTCTTCTGCTTGAATTTTTGGGGATTTCTCTGTAGTTGAAACAAATCTAAAAAAATATCAAACGCAGTGATATTTATCATATATTAGGCATTATCGCTTCTTCTACTTTTCAGGTCATGGAGTATATGATAGGTGGCGATGTAAAGTCTTTATTAGCCATATATGGATATTTTGAGCTTGAGATGGCGGTGCTATATACAGCTGAGGTGATCCTGGCGCTAGAATACCTTCATAAACACGGAATAATACACAGGTGAAGTTTTTTAATATATTATATTATATATAGAGGAAACAGATTTCTAGATGTTCATTTTCTTCCTCTTTAGTGTATGTTAATTTCAATTTTTCATGGATTGTAGTCTAATTTTGAGCTACAAATGACTGTATGGTATTACTTCTCTCGACATTTGTTATTTCAAATTTTGATCATTTTTCATGTTTTATTTTGGATATATTGAATTGAATTGAACATGTGTTAATGGTTTTTACTATTTTTGAAAAAGAGCTAATATAATATGCTCAGTTCAGATACAAGATATCTAATAAAAAGTGAGGTTTTCTCTCCAAATTGGTATATCCGAGTGCTCTCCCACAGTGAAATCTCTGAGGCGCTGCTCCTTCATATATTTTATAAAACCAAAATACTCCTCGATGCAATTAGATGCGCCTCTTAAATGTTACAATAAAAAAATCTAAAATGCTGCACAAAAAATTACAAAATCATAAAATGTTGCAAAAAATTACAAAATCATAAAATGTTACACAAAAAGTTACAAAATACTAAAATGTTGCAATGAAAATAACAAAACCTGGGGAGAGCACTGCATATGTACGCTGAATTTCAACTATACTGCTCAGATAGTCACATGACTAAATATGTGATCTTAAGTAATCTTAAACAAGTAATGATTGAAAATAACATTGTGATTTGCAGAGACTTGAAGCCTGACAATATGTTGATATCGGACAAAGGTCATATAAAACTGACAGACTTTGGACTATCCCAAACCAATCTACAATCCCGTGAGTAACTAAAAAATTCTCGTTTTATGTTCTGTAAGTTTTATAGTAATCACATGTTTGAGATGTATCATGTTACCTATAATTTCAAATCAGTTTGATCTGAATCATGTGCATCTAAACTTCAGACAAAGACCTTGATTGCAAAACAGACAAATTCACTCTACTATACGTACTTTGCATTTTGTGTTCATTAGTAACCCATTTGGCTTATCAGTAATGATTATGTTATTTGTTTCTATTGTGTCTGTTCCTTATGAATGGTTTATTGGATGACTGTTTGGTGGTAATAAGGTACATTCAAAAATATACTAGACAATACAATTAGAATATCAAACAAACAGAATATCTTATTCATTTCTAGGGGTTAGGTATTAGTTGAGTGAAATTTGCAGACAAATAACCTGTTTGTTATATTTTAGAACTAGGAGTTAGTGACGTTCAGAATACGCCTACTGCAGCTAAGGCCAAGTCTGATTACTTCCGTACTCCAGGACAAATCCTCTCTCTCACCAGCTCACTGGCTTTTGTAAGTTTTTCTTAAGACTTAAGTTTCAGCTGCAACAGGACTTTCTCACATTTTCTATGTGTTTTTCCATTAAAGAGAAATTCTCAGAGTTTTCATAATAATTTTTTTTCAAATTTCTCACATTACAAATCTGCCATAAAATGGTTAAAATATGCCAAATTTTTAAATGGGTTCAAATAGATTTTAAAATATGCCAAATTTTCAAATGGGTTCAGATAGATTTTAAAATATGCCAAATTTTCAAATGGGTTCAAATAGATTTTAAAATATGCCAAATTTTCAAATGGGTTCAAATAGATTTTGGTGCAAGCCTTTTTTGAAATCTGAAATGAATGGGAGCATGATCCACTTGCTTTAATACTGACATGATGACTGAAATGTGCTGCTCAAATAATGTTAACTTTTCTTATATCTGTAATTATGAGCCAGCATTACGAGAAAACACTGAATCGGGCAGTGTCAACTGAATTAGATTTCTTCTTGTTATGAATTGACTTTCATCTGGCACTATCATCAAGATAACCCATTGTACAGCCTATTATAGCTGATTGCACACCTATATTGTATTTTTTTAAATTTTTTTTAAAATTAAAATCAATGTAACATATATACAGGTTGTAGTGGTACTTTGACCCCTAAAAAGGAGTATTAGGTGCCACATAATGGTATTTACAATGATTTGAAATATTATAAGAAGTGTATTTAAATTAATTTTCAGAGTATTGCTGCATCAAAGAAACGTCCACCAATTCGTCATAGCCCACGTACCCCCAGGTCTCACATGGATGGTATTAAGCGACATACTCCTAAGACAGTAGGCTTTGAGACACCCCCACCGATCAACAACCTCACCCCCACGCTACAGGACTCACTCAACTACTCTAGCGGAGGATCGTTTATTGGTAAAGACTACTGTTCATATTTTCAGTTTACACAATTTGTAGTCAGGTTACCCATGCAAAGACATTACACAAAACTTGATATTCATCCTTCAGACTATCAGTTTCTTTCATCAGATATATGTGTTTATTAAAGGAATATTCCTTGCCAGACCCTTTCTCTCCTGATATGGTAGCTATAATCATATATAGTTTCTATATTTAGCAAAACATGGGAAAATGTTTTAATATGGTCAATATTGATCATTTAAAATCTAGTGCTTATTTCCAGTGAGCTGCCATCTTTTAAGATTTCTTGCAGGAAGTGATGTCATCAACTCTCAACTTCTATAACCTTGCCCTTAACAGTATAGGAAAGTAGCACAAAATCACTTCTAGGCAAGTGATCATTACTTTCTGTGCAAAAATATTTTCAGGGCTTGTCAACTTAGAATAAAAGAAGAGATTTTCAGAAGGATTAAATAAGATACAAAGTTGAAAAAGAATATTAAGCTGGTTTTGTAATTCTTAATAGCTCTTCACCTAATGCTATATGCAAAGTTGAGAGTCGATGACATCACTTCCTGTGTGAAATTTTAAAAGATGGCAGCTTACTGGAATTAAGCATCACATTTCTTAGTGATCAAATTTGACCATATCAAAACATTTTTGCGTGTTTTGCTAAGAGAGAGATGGTTTGGCAAGGAATATTCCTTTAATGATCGCAGTTTTAAGTCTTTCAATTTTTTGTCATTATTCATTCACAGTAGTTGTTACTCACTTAGATTTCGGGTAGGCAGTTCCCTCTCTAAAGTTAATCGTTGAATTTTTTTTTTAAGTAAAATTATAAATTATTGTTTCATGTTCATACTTTGCATTATAAATGATATAGTAAAAATTATTTTTTAAGGTAACTGCTCATACAAACCTACCCAGAATGCAACAGGAGAATCGAGTGAGTTAAGCTCCATCTATCGGAAAGTTGGCATCTCCAAGGCGTCAATCTATGATTCCTCACCCAGCATGGAGCAGAGCAGTCGAGTTAGTGAGAGACGTAAAGATTCCCTCGTAACTCTATTTAACTCTAAATTGAACTCACGGTCTCCATCGATACCATGGAGTGATGATGTCATTAAATTTCGGCAAGATGCAAGGACACATATGGAAACTGTCGAGGAGGGGGAGGGTCATATTGCAAATGATGAAGATGACACTCCACATTTATTCCGCAGCAAAAACGCAATATCACAATCTTTCGCTGCGAAGAATTTGAAGAGCCTACGAGAGGGTTTTGTCCCTGATGATTGCTCATATGATGAAGTTGACAAAGCGCATTTTCGGGAACCTTTAAAATCTATAGAGAATCAACTTCCATTCTCAGGCAAATCAATGAAATCAAACAATGCAGTTCTTCAGAATAGTTTAGGGGTTAGAAAGCGATCATTTGATTGTGTCGATAAAAGTCCATTATCAAAAGGATTATTACGTCAATTGCAATCTAAAACTGGCATGACATCTGAATTTGCATCATTGGGTGTTTATGGAGATGAACATCGACTGAAACGTTCAAACTCTCTCAAGTCAGTGACAGAGCATGATATGCGACGGTTATCCACATCAACGCAGATTTCGACAGTCCTAGGACGTAATCATACATTTGGTGATTTTAGCGAGTTGTCATCGGTTGAGAACCCTAGAATGGACAGTCATATTTCAGGTGCTGGGTATCTGCCCGATTTCTCAAATATCGAGTCATTTGATTATTCAGCTAGCCCTGTGTTCTTCTCACATAGGAAGTCCCCGTCAATGGAGTTGAATTCTGGGAGTTTAAGCGAATTGAAGAGCTCCGATGAATTGAGAATTGAAGTATCGCCAGTGACTCATATATCAGAAACAAAGTTATCTAGTCCAGGATCAGCAAGTTTAGATTCACCAAAAGATGGCACTGAAGAGCCAGTTCTTGATGTTTCGCATCTGTCTCCCATAGCAACAACTGACCCAAGCATCAGTAGCCCCATCTATCATTCGAAATCAAATGTCTCATTTCATATTGAGAGTGATTCTGATACGAGCGAAGATGAGCTGAATTTAAGTGATATTGTTCCATTTGCGTCATACACAAACATTGACCGGAGAAGCAACCTTGGAGATACCTCTAATGACGATCATTCTAAATCACATGAGGAACATTCAGTTGAAAAATCAGAATGTTCTAAAGTATCGATATCAATCGATTATGCCACGCCTCAAAAAGTTAACCAATCAGATGTGATGATGTGCAGTCCTGATTTATCGCAAAACAAATCACGCTCACTTTCCCTACCAACAAACAATGGCTCGCATTTATACATACCTCGTAACAGTTCAAACCCTAGCAATATAGAACCCCAGTCTACAGCCCTATCCCGTGGCTTATTCAGTAGTAGCACAAACACTAACAATGAGAAGAATCCAGGATTGGTTGATGGAAGTGTGATATCAGATACGCCATTGCAGTCTATGAATACATCACTGAACACAACAGGATCTGATGTTGAACACAGTATGCAGGAGCTCTCTATTGAAGAAAAGAGTGATCCACTCAAAACTCCAGGACAGGTAAGTCCACTTAATTATTGTTTTTCAATATTCTTGATACAAAAAGTACCTGGATGTTGGGAGCCATGCTCAAGCAGCATATCGTGCTGCCCCCTATCAAGAAAATAAATAGGCAACAGGAAACTACATAATGTTGACTGTGTCTGTTTTTCTGAATAGGTCTTGTCTAACATTTTATTTTCATTTATCCTAAAATTGCAATCCTAAAAGGTTTGTAAATGTACTATTTTTAATCGCATACGTAGTACTAGTTAAAAATGTCAACTTTGTATTACAATAGCCTTCAGTATTACTTGTTTGTATAAGTTACAATCCCCGTTCTGTATTAGTCTGTGTTGTTGATGTACTATAACATATTATGTGACACGACTTCAAAAAATCAGCTTCACTCTATTTCCTATCCATAGCATGGAATGCATTCCAGTTTTGTACACAAACACAGTATGCTTAGCTATGAATATATAAATTAGCTACTTTCCCTCTATTGCAGCTTAAATCTCCCCTTGATAGTCCACCTGGAGTTCGCACCCACCCATTGGTAAAACCCCTTATTAAAAACACCCGCTTTAAAAGCGTCACGTCAGATTCAAGCTTTGGCAGTGAGGGGCTTGGGTGTGGTCTTTGTAGGACACCCTTGCCTAGAGGCTTACCGGGACTAGGCATCATGGTGAGTTAGACAACTGGAGCTGTATTCATATGAGACTTTTGTTCAAAAAGGGAGATTTGTTTTAGCTTGGGGGACGTGCTCATCTATGCTTGCAATGTTACTTTGTATGAAGGCATCTCCCACCTTAGGGGAGGCATCAAAATTTCGATATCAGGGGGTTCAAAGACCACGATCAACTTTCATGATATTTAATTTTTTTGAGGGGAGGGGGGTCAAAATCAAAACTTGATTTATTTAGTTTCCGATCCGACATCAAACATTTGATGCCTCCCCTTAATTACAGTGGTTATGTTTTGTTATCCAATCGAACGAAGTTCGGAGGGATATAGGGAACGCCTCCGTACGTACGTCCGTCCGTCCGTCCGGGCAATAACTCAAATACCGTTGGCCCAATTTTGTTCATATTTTGTACACATATACCCTATGGGGGTAGAAATTCTGCTCGAAAGCCGATTTTCAAAATGGCCATTTTAGTGCCGATTTTACAGTAATTTAGGTGTAATATGTAAAACTGTAATAGCAATATGTTTTAAATGTAAAAAAATTATAAAGGACATTAATAATGCTACAAATGTAGATATTAAAGAAGCACATGGCAGCCATCTTGAAAAATGGCGGCCTTTACTTGCATTTTACGATTTTTGCTATAACTCAAAAAATAGTGGAGCAATTTTGTTCATATTTGGTATGTGAATACTATAAGCATTGCACACTGTCTAAAAACACTTTTGGTAGAAGGCGGCCATTTTGAAAAATGGCCGCCATTTTAACATATTTTACTATAACTCGAAAAGTAGTGGAGCGATTTTGTTTATATTTGGTATGTGAATACAATAAGCATGGCACACTGTCCTATGACACTTTTGGTAGGAGGCGGCCATTTTGAAAAAAAAATTGAAAAATGGCTTCCATTTTAACGTATTTTACTATAACTCGAAAAGTAGTGGAGCGATTTTGTTCATATTTGGTATGTGAATACTATAAGCATGGCACACTGTCATATGACACTTTTGGTAGAAGGCGGCCATTTTGAAAAAAAAATTGAAAACGTATTTTACTATAACTCGAAAAGTAGTGGAGCGATTTTGTTCATATTTGGTATGTGAATACTATAAGTATGGCACACTGTCCTATGACACTTTTGGTAGAAGGCGGCCATTTTGAAAAAAATTTTGAAAAATGGCCGCCATTTTAACGTATTTTACTATAACTCGAAAAGTAGTGGAGTGATTTTGTTCATATTTGGTATGTGAATACTATAAGCATGGCACACTGTCTATTTCTAATGACACTTTTGGTAGACGGTGGCCATTTTGAAAAATGGCCGCCATTTTAACATATTTTACTATAACTCGAAAAGTAGTGGAGCGATTTTGTTCATATTTGATATGTGAATACTTTAAGCATGGCACATTGTCTAATAAAACTTTGGGGAGTAGTTGGCCATTTTGAAAAATGGCCACCATTTTTATGTGTGTAATTTTACAAGTACGTGTGAGATTTTTCAAAAATTTTAGAGGTGGCTACTTAAAAGCATATTATTTCTTCTGATGACAACTTGGCTAGTGAGCAACCATTTTGAAAATGGTGGCCTTTCTGGTGTGTTGTTTTATGATATTTGCTATTCGTTTGTAAAAATGCCAGCCATTTCTGTTCGATGGGATTTGCTACGCTTTGGCGTTGCCGTTGCTCTGGTTTGTTATGTAAACTGTTTCCAATGCCCAATTCAATTTTTTTAAACATGTACATTGTAGACAATCTGTTGAATTTATCAATTAAACTTTTATTTATACATGATTAAATGTAACCATGGCCCTTCTGTTGACATCATGTTCATTTTTATGTCCCCACCACATAGTGTGGGGCCATATTGTCGGCCTAGGCGCGTCCGTCTGTCTGTCCGTCTGTCCGTCTGTCTGTCCGTACGTCCGGCAGTTTTCTCCAAAACCGCTACAGATATCACCTTCAAATTTTCAGGGATAACTTATGAGTGCATACAGATGTGGATGAAAAAAAATTAACTCGATACCTACTTCCTGTCGGCCATTTTGAAGTCAAATGCTAAAATCCTTGTCTGCAAACTTTAAGAAAAACTGCTTCACAGTTGCTTTTAAAACTTTAACATCTTGTTCAGCTCACTTCATTCTAGATCTGATTAGGTTTTGGACCTGCTAGCTCAGTCATGTCAGCCATTTTGAATGTCTTAAGAAAAGTTAGCGCGCGATAATACTTTGTATCATATTGAATGGTGTTTTTGAGTTTTCATACTTTAACTATTTAGTAGCTTTATAAATAATTTCAGATGTACTTTGCTGTAAAAGCCTACTTTATTGTTAACAGTAGTTATATGTGATAATTTTGTAAAAAGAAATCAGCAAAAACTCATAAGGACTTTTTTATTGTCAGCCATTTTGGATTTTTCGGTCCTAAAATCTTGTCTGTGAAGTCTTGTCTGCGCGTTTTCAGGTGAACCGTTTGGTGGATCAATTTCAAATTTTCAGGGATGATTCTTAGTATAAAAATCTAGATCTCATTAGTTTTTTGGCATTCTGGGTAAATGTCAAGGCAGCCATTTTGGATTTTCCGTCCTAAAATCTTGTCTGTAAAGTCTTGTCTACTCGTTTTCAGGTGAACCGTTTCGTAGATCAATTTCAAATTTTCAGGAATGATTCTTAGTATGAAAATCTAGAACTGATTAGTTTTTTTGCATTCTGGGTAAATGTCAAGGCAGCCATTTTGGATTTTCCATCTTAAAATCTTGCCTGTAAAGTCTTGTCTACGCGTTTTTAGGAGAACGGTTTGATAGATCAATTTCAAATTTTCAGGGATGATTCTTTGTATGAAAATCTACATCTGATTACTTTTTTTGCATTCTGCGTAAATGTTAAGGCAGCCATTTTGGATTTTCTGTCCTAAAATCTTGTCTGTAAAGTCTTGTCTACCCGTTTTCAGGTGAACCGTTTGGTAGATCAATTTCATATTTTCAGGGATGATTCTTAGTATGAAAATCTACAAACAGATTAGTTTTTTGAGATTCTAGGTAAATGTCAAGGCAGCCATTTTGGATTTTCCATCCTGAAATCTTGTCTGTAAAGTCTTGTTTACATGTTTTCTGGTTAACTGTGTGACGGATCAATTTCAAATTTTCAGGGGTGGTTCTTAGTATGAAAATCTAGAACTGACTAAATTTTTGGCATTCTGGGTAAATTTTAAGGTGGCCACTTTGGATTTTCCGTCCTCAAATTGTGTTGGTAAAGTCTTGTCTACTCATTTTCAGGATAACCATTTCACGGGATCACCACTTGGTGGGGACATTTTGTACACATTTGTGTTCTTGTATAAATATGTCTCCATATATCCCCTGAAATACACATATCTCCCTCTGGATAAACCCCATATCCAAAACCTCCCAGTACATAACCCTTATGTATCTCCCCAGACACCAGCTGCCAGGACTCCTGCTGGGTTAAATGCCGCCAACACCCCATTTAGAACGCCAAAAAGTGTACGTCGTGGTCCTGCTCCTGAGAAAGAAGATGACAAGAGGATTCTGGGTACTCCAGATTATTTGGCTCCGGAGCTACTGCTACAAAAAGACCATGGTAAATACAATAAAATTCATTAACATTTTAAACATCCTCCGATCACAGGGCTTCAAAATCCAGAATATATTCTTTCTTTTTACCCCCTGCGATAAGCAGATAGCATTTCCCAGATTAAGAAATCGCAATCTGATTGGCTGTTGCAACACTGTGACAGAAATCATGTATAAGTCATTGCGCATAATTAGATCACGTCATTCAGTTAAATCGGGCGCTTCCAAATTGGCTATAGCAGGGGGGAAGAAGGAGGTATGGATTCTGGACATATTAGGAGGACGCATTTTAAAGTATACAATAAAACCTGTCTAACGTGAATGCCAAAAGTGCTTAGATTAACAGGTGTTATCATTTAACATTTCAATGTTTTAAACAAGAAAGTCTGTGGTAAGTTAAAAAACGAGACAGTGTTGGGATATACAGGTTTTACTGTACTTATTGTAGTACAGTAATATGTACATGCAGGGTTCTCACCAGGAAATTTTTAGACCCCGGATTTTTAGCGGTATTGTGACTACTTTTTTCGCAGTATCGCAACTACTTCTCCCCCATGTGAGATCAGAGATATCGAGTATACTTTTCAACATACTTCTTAAGATTTATCTTGCTATTTTAATCCCGATATTTATTTCTAAAAGGTTTCTGACTTTGTATTCCTTGTTTGTATCCAGTTTTATGTATTTTCTCAAGAGTTTTACAGCAAATAATGTGACAAAAAAGCTATTAGACTCTGGAGCAAGAGGGTTTTAAGACATTAGACTCTGGAGAATCTCTGGAGTCTTAAAGCCAAGTGAGAACACTGACATGTATTTATTTAAAGCAAGCATCTCTAGCTATATCAGTGTAATGTCAAGCCAAGAGTGACATATTGTTATATCTTCAAACTTTTTTTTGTGGATGGTGTTCAGCATTTGGTGTTCGACATTTGACATCTGTAGCAAATTCAGGTGGTGACATTTTGCAGGTTAATGCCTTGTTTCTTCAAGTGGTTGCAAAATTCCTATTTTTTCAAGTTTGACCCCCAAATTTGCAAAATATGGCAGTTTCTCATGATTTTTATTATCATTTTCAAGTGGGCGATAATGGGGTTTTCAGTTTGGTGTAATCTAAAATCTCAATTTGGTGTACCTGCTTGCTTCAATGTCAGCATCCAATTTTTTAGCTCAAATGTTTCATAAATGTGTAAATAGAGGGCACTCTATTAGTCTATTTACTTGCAGGTCCTGAAGTAGATTGGTGGTCTCTTGGCGTGTGTTTGTACGAGTTCCTCACTGGAATACCCCCATTTAATGACCAGACCCCTGAGCTGGTTTTCCAGAACATTCTCAATAGGGGTAAATATACTTCATTATTTCATAATACTACTGTTTTCCCTGAGAAATAAAATCATATCCACTCAGAAAAATCATATTCACCCCTGAAAAATTATATTTGTCAGGAAAATCGTATTAGGGATCCAATTCACTGCACTCAAAACTTGAATTGGAAAAACAATTTTGGTCTCCTATTATATATAAATCTTCCTCATTAAAGCCTAAGTATTAGTCAATGGAGGCAGTATATGAATACCATATTCGTCCGGGAAATAATTATACGTTATACGCATTGAGTGTTTCGCAAGAAAGAATTACGTATATGTGGCGATGTTGAGTCTCAAAACATGAGAACAAATGTAAAGTTAAAGAATTTATTTATAAGAGAAATCAGCTACTTACAGGTTTTGGTTCGTTCAATCAACAAGGTTTTGAGATTTCAATGCCAAAATGTCTCTTTTATATCTCGAATTTTAAGGTGGGTAAAGCTGAAATAAGAAGTTCTATCTAAAAAAAAGTATTAAGAAATCCCACTCACTAAAGTTGACCAATATGTGTGAAATCTTATAAAAAGTCAATAAGAAATAGTGATGATTTTCTATCAAGCTTGAATATTTACCGAAAGTTGGAAGATTTTGGTGGCAGAAATATACAAGTTCACATTCACTTGCATTTCAAAAGAAAAAAAAATATTTAAGCGATTTAACTCCACAAAACATAATTTGATTGGTTGAAGAACTTTTACATTTGATTATGTTATTTTATGCCGAAAAACTACTCTCATCTGAAGCAAAATCATATAGAATTAAATTAAATTGTATCGTGAGACATGTGAGTTCAAGGATCATTAAAACAAGTGCTACAATACAAATATAAACTAACATGATTTCACAACAAAATAGTATATGGAGAACTATATTATAAAGTTGAGTCACTGTGAAAGATCACAATGACATCAAATCAAGGAACATATGCAATGCAAAATACTGTAGGTTGGGTTAATATTTTATTTATTTTTTTTTATTCAAGTTCTCATTTAATACATTTCAAGTACAATATATAAAAGAGTACAAATGTAATTTCATTTGTAATTTCACAAAAGTTTTATATGTAGAAATATGTACTATAAGTTTAAATAGATATAATTTTACATGATCTTACAACTTGAACTTCATTCATACCCATTCAAATTCATTCATTCATTCTCCCACTCACACGTTGACTTTTTCATTGTATATCTCTTCAATTAGAGTCCTAATGGACCATTTATTTTTATAAACGAAACAGAAAATGTGGTGTTTAAAAAAAGTCTAGAAAAGTATATATAGTGCATTTACATCAATACCCCTTTGATCTAGGTGCTTAATGCTGTCTAGATACACTCTTAGATAATTGATGAATTGGAAAAAGTAAGGTATTTCACTTTCTAAAAATGATTTGTATAAAATATATTTCACAATCAGTATACATAAGTTAAGCTCATTGACTTTCTCTTCGTTCCGGATGATACCTAATAAAATATTATTTTCAGTAACCTTTGATTCTTTATTTACTTTTTGATTCCACCATTCAATAAATTGTTTCCATATATTATCTTTTGTTATTCTACAGTTCACGAGCATGTGCTTCATGGTATGGGTTTCATCACACCATGGGCATTTGTCTGTCTGTGTAATGTTCATCATTTTTAACTTATTGTTGCATATTAATGTATTTGTCAATATTTTGTACTGGAAACTCCAAATTTTTGTTTCATATGTTACCTTTTTGGCAAGCGTATAATAGTATTTCATTTCTGTTTCCTTTACATCATTTTCTTGGATCCATTTTCTCAAAGATGTAGGTTTTTCTACCTCTTTTTCAAGGATTTTGTTATATATTGTTTTACATGTCAATTGACTGGGAAGCAGTAATGTTTTAATTGTGCATTTGTTTTTCAATCTGTTATTTTTAAGATTTTTCCATGTTTTGGGAATAGCGCTAAGTATACTCGCATATTTCAAAAAGTCTATATGAATGCTAAATTTTTGTTCCAGTTCTGTCTTAGATAAGAAGTTGTCATTTCTGTCTAAGATATCATGAATTTTAACAATACCTGCTTGATGCCATTTCTTGAAGTACAGCATTTTATTATTGACTAAAATATTTTTATTATTCCATATGATTTCATTTTCAACATCATCCCAATTATTAACATCATGATGAGTTACTTCTGCCCATGTTTCTAGCATTGTCAAATAAAATTTAGGAATTTCGTTATAGTTTTGAAAATACTTTATATGGTAGTTACACTTAGTGAGAAACTCAATTCCACCATGTTGTTTAATGAATAAATTTGGAATTTCTTTCCAGGATGATTGTTCTTTGTCTATCAATCGTTTTATCCAAGTGCATTTTAGGGATCTATCCATTATGATATAATCTTTCATTTTTAATCCGCCTTGTTCAATTTCAGCAATAATTGATTTTCTCTTTACTTTTGGTGGTTTCTTTTTCCAAACAAATTCAAAAATTGTTTTGTTTATTTCTTGTAAAATCTGGGGTGGTATGTGCATAACTGAACTTACATATGTTAACTGAGAAATACCTAAAGATTTGATAATTTGAATTCTGCCTATTATTGTTAAATTCCTCAAGTTCCATAATCTTATTTTATTTTTCATTTCTTCAATTTTCTTTGCGATGTTCAATTTTGATCTATCATCTGCATCATAGGTAAATGTTATTCCTAGAGCTTTTACACTAGTTTTTGATTTGATTCCATTTATATCTTGCTGTTTTTCCCGATCCCTTCCTATCCACATTATTTCAGTCTTTTCTTTGTTAATTTCTAGACCAGAACATTTTCCAAATTTTTCAATTAAATTTAAAGCATTATTTGTTGACTCCTGATCATTCAAAAATATGGTAGTGTCATCAGCATACTGACAAAGTTTGACTTCACATTCATCTTTAATTGGAATTCCTTTTATGCTCTGATCAGCTCTTATAGCAATACTTAATAATTCAGCAACAAGCATGAAAATTACACCAGAGAGTGGGTCGCCTTGGCGAACTCCTCTTTCCAATTGGAACCATTCAGATGTGAAGCCATTATTTATAACACAACTCTGTGGTTTTGCATATATAGCTCTGACATAATTTATTAGTGTTTCCCCAAAATTAAATTTTTCTAATGTGTTTATCATAAACTTCCAGTCAATACTATCAAATGCTTTCTTATAGTCAATTAAAAGAAGAAGACCTTGAATGTTGTTCGTTTTTGTATAATCTAGCATATCATATATAAGTCTAATACTTTGTCCTATATATCTATTTTTCACATACCCAACTTGATCATTATGTATTAATTTCGGTAAAATATCTCTGAAACGTTCACTTATAGTTTTTGTACATATTTTATAGTCCACGTTTAACAGAGTTAGTGGTCGCCAATTTGTTAGATGTTGCCTATTTTTACCTTTTTTTGGAATAAGAGATATGATGCCTCTATTTTGAGATATGGAGAGTTCTCCTTTAATAAGTGAATAGTTAAAACTGTCAGTCATTTCTATTTTAATATCTTCCCAAAATGTGCAATAGAATTCAGCTGTCAGCCCATCTGTGCCAGGAGTTTTGTTCTTTTTGAAAGTTTTTAATGATTTAAAGCATTCCTCCCATGTAATTCTCTTATCGCAAATTTCCTTGTCTGTATTATTGATTGTTAGAATTTCATTTTGTAGAAATATATTAGAATATTCACCATCAGGATCATTGTTCTTTTTACTGTATAAATCTTTGTAAAATTCTTTTTCTGTTTTTAATACTTGTTCAGGGTCATTAATTAATATACCACGATTATCATAAATAGAATTTATTATCTTATTTGAGTAATTGTGTTTTTCTAAATTGAGAAAATATTTGCTTGAACGTTCACCATACTCACACCACCTTGCTTTGGATCTCATGATGCTACTTTGTGTTTTTCTATCCTGTATTAGTTCTACTTTAAGTTTGCATGCATTATATTTGTTAAGTGTGTCAGTGTTATTATTTTGGTCAAGCGCAACTTGAGCTTCATTTAAGTCTTTCAGTGCTCTTTCCTCTTCTAGTCTGGATTCTTTTGATTTTGTCTTACTATATTTTTGACATACTGCTCTAATATCTGTTTTTATAAGATCCCATTTTAATCCCAAATCTTGAATCTCTCTGTGTTTTTCCTTAGAATTTGTAATCTCTTCTTGAATTAGCTTTTTATATTCTTTATCATTATCCCATTGCGAATTATATTTCCAAAATCCAGGTCCCCGTCGTTTAAAATTTTTTGATTGAAATGTAATAAATGCAGCATTATGATCAGGAGATGGACCAAATCCTATTTCCGAGCTAACCAGTTCTTTTAAATCTGTTGATATTAACCAATAGTCGAGCCTGCATTGAATTTTACAGTCAGCATTATGCCAGGTGTATCTTTTTTCTAGAGGATGCTGATATCGCCATATGTCCTGTAAATTATTTGTATTTTTTAACGTTAAGATCTCATTTATTACTTTGGCCTTTTCTTGTATAGGTTTTCCTCCATATTTGTCTTTTTTCTGTAAGAGCACAATTAAAATCACCAGCGCAAAAACAATAATTAGTATCTACATTGTTTAACAATAAATGATTCACAATTTGAAAAAAGTCTATTTGTTGGTTTTTATCATTTGGGGCGTATATATTTACAAAACAGTATGTGTCGCCATCTATCTCAACATTAAGTATCACATACCGACCATTTTTATCTACTGTCTTACCAATTATATTAGCATCAATTTTTTCTGAAATAAGTATAGCTACTCCTTTACTATGACATGTACCATGTGAAAACACTGAGATTCCTTTCCACTCGTTTCTCCATTGATTTTCTATTTTTGTGTGACTAAACGTCTCTTGTAAAAAGGCTACACCTATATTTTGATTATTTAACCATCTAAAAGTGTTCATTCTTTTTCTAGATTTGTTTAATCCTCTAACATTTAGAGTTACAGCTTTAAATTTTACACCCATTTAACAAACAAACAAAAATGTTTTTATGTTTATTTCACAAAAAATGTCAGTACATATGTGTACATACTTACCTGTAGTGTAATATACATTGTTATCAGTTGTAAGGATTTCATTTATGCATTGTATCAATTGTAAGGATTTGCCAAAAGTCAACCATATATACAATATACTCAACCATCACACACATACACATACATACAACACACCACACATTTATACATCTTAAAACAACAAACATAACTATTTATTTGAATTGTCAGTTTATTTCAGTTAAACTATACACTCGCTGTTCAGATGTAAAGGTACAATATACCTGTTAATTGCCGTGCGAGATTTTGATTTTGAGCTGGCAATTAAAACCAATAAAATAAATGGCGCCAACAGGCTCATGTTCTTAATAATTGTTTATCTATTTTAATTTGGTGGTCAAATTATACGTCTTTTTTAGATTTCGTGATTATGAAATATAACGAGAAATATATACCTTTGAGTTTTAGATGCAGTATATTACATCCAGAGCACCCCCCATTCAACGGCCAGACGCCAGGCTACCGCGTTGACCCGTAACCGCAATAGGCCCAATGCTCTGGAGTTATTTTGACTGTTTTGCATCCATACACTTACATGAAATGGTGTGTGCAATTGCGAGATGTTCAAAATGTTCTAAAATGCTTTTAAAAATATTCTGCATTTTAAATTCAAACAAAACGGTACCTACCTGATTGTGTTCCAAGTTATCACTTAAGCACCCAAAAAACAACATTAATCAGTGACACGAAGTTTCACTCATACACATTCTCAGTTGATGGATGCATTTAGTAAGATCATGTTTAAAGGAAACACATATAATTCTAAAACTATTTAATTGATTGTTTAGTTCAGACACTATTTACAGATAAATGTACATGGGTCCAAGAGCACATATGTCTACATGTTAATAACTAGTCTGGGCACTGAATAAGTGCCTTTAATAGTTAACGATATTGTTTGCATTAAAATGATTTCATAGTTTCACACATTTGATTATTAACTACCTTTCTTAGATATCAAACATTTCGATTGAATCATTCATTCACTCATGATTTGTTGCTTGATTAATTGGCATTATTTTCTTTAAGTGTTAATGTAATTGTGATAGTCTTTCAAAGCTAGAATTTTGCAAAATTGATTAGACTTTTAAACGCTTCATTAATTGTCTTTATGCACATGTTACAATTAGCAGGCTTTTTCTGTCCATGTATTTGTTCTGGAACATGTAATATTGAAGTATGTAGGGTTGATTGCCCATATAAATGTTTATATTTGCCAAAAATGAAATATTTATTCTGGTTCTATACTATGTCCAAATGATTTTTCATGTTGATGTCTATTCGCTACGATAAAGCTGGCCATTAATGTACAGTTTATCATATCTCAATACAACTCTATGTCCTTTTTTCTTGTTCTCCATCAAAACTGGTAATAGTGCTTTACGCCGCTGTTGGATCTCTGGAGGATATTGCTCATCCATTCTGTATCTTGTATTTGCTAGGTTCCTCACATGATTATACAGTACTTGTTTTCCATCATAGGGATTCAAATGACATATTATTGGCCTTTCTCGCTTATCATCTCTCTTTGGGCCGTTTCTATGTACTCTGTCCACTTTAACAGTCTCTTTTGGATTACTTATCTTCATCACATTTTCGAGAAAGGTGTAAAGTTTTTCTTTGGTTTCTTCTTGCGTCTCATCTTTCTTTTCTGCAATTCCAAAAAAGAGCATGTTCTCACGCATCTGCATGTGCTGTAGTTTGATCGTTACGTCTTTTTGAGTTTGAATGTCATTTTTCTGAGACAGTAGCTCCTGGCTTTGTTTATTGATGAGTTGTTTCATTTTCTGATTCTCTTCCTTCAAATTAGGTTGGGTTAATATGGCGCTACTTAATTTTGTGATTTTACCATTTTTTGATATAGCATTGGCTGATGCCACAACCTGCTTAAAATAGGTACCGAGGAATGATTAAATTAACATATTTATCTATTTTAGACGTTATAATTTAACTGACCTGCCTACCCTAAATACAGGTTACCATGGCAACCTTATTTCAAAATTCATTTAAGATACAGCTAAGATATTTTAGCATCGTATGTGTAATTACATAATCTACATGTTCTGAAAAAATGAAAGGGATATGTGAAAAAATCACAAAATGAGAGCATTTTTATCAGAATATATGGATCGCCCCTTGTATATTATAAAGTTGAGTCACTGTGAAAGATCAAAATGACATCAAATCAAGGAACATATGCAATGCAAAATACTGTAGGTTGGGTTAATATGGCGCTACTTAATTTTGTGATTTTACCATTTTTTGATATAGCATTGGCTGATGCCACAACTTCCATATATGCATACACTGGAACAAAGTACAAATTGTTACGTCTAAAATCCTTCAATTCAACTACTATTAGCTCCTAATCTGGTCATTAATTAGACTCAGATGGTATAAACAGAGTTGTAGATTTGAGGGATTATTAAATAGGCTATATAAGTGAGTTGCAAAATATCTTTGATACCTCAAAAATATTACTTATTCCAACACACAGAGTTACAAATATAAGGGATTTATAAACATGCTATATAATATAAGTGAGTTGCCAAATCTCTTTGATACCTCAAAAATATTACTTATTCCAACACACAGAGTTACAAATATAAGGGATTTATAAACACGCTATATAAGTGAGTTGCCAAATCTCTTTGATACCTCAAAAATATTACTTATTCCAACACACAGAGTTACAAATATAAGAGATTTATTAACACGCTATACAAGTGAGTTGCCAAATCTCTTTGATACCTCAAAAATATTACTTATTCCAACACACAGAGTTATAAATATAATTGATTTATAAACACGCTATATAAGTGAGTTGCTAAATCTCTTTGATACCTCAAAAATATTACTTAATCCAACACACAGAGTTACAAATATAAGGGATTTATAAACATGCTATATAATATAAGTGAGTTGCCAAATCTCTTTGATACCTCAAAAATATTACTTATTCCAACACACAGAGTTACAAATATAAGGGATTTATAAACATGCTATATAAGTAAGTTGCCAAATCTCTTTGATACCTCAAAAATATTACTTATTCCAACACACAGAGTTACAAATATAAGGGATTTATAAACATGCTATATAAGTGAGTTGCCAAATCTCTTTGATACCTCAAAAATATTACTTATTCCAACACACAGAGTTACAAATATAAGGGATTTATAAACATGCTATATAAGTGAGTTGCCAAATCTCTTTGATACCTCAAAAATATTACTTATTCCAACACACAGAGTTATAAATATAAGGGATTTATAAACACGCTACATAAGTGAGTTGCCAAATCTCTTTGATACCTCAAAAATATCACTTATTCCAACACACAGAGTTATAAATATAAGGGATTTATTAACACACTATACAAGTGAGTTGCCAAATTTCTTTGATACCTCAGAAATATTACTTATTCTAACACACAGAGTTATAAATATGATTGATTTATAAACACGCTATATAAGTGAGTTGCCAAATTTCTTTGATACCTCAAAAATATTACTTATTCCAACACACAGAGTTACAAATATAAGGGATTCATAAAAACGCTATATAAGTGAGTTGCCAAATCTCTTTGATACCTCAAAAATATTACTTATTCCAACACACAGAGTTACAAATATAAGGGATTTATAAACACGCTATATAAGTGAGTTGCCAAATCTCTTTGATACCTCAAAAATATTACTTATTCTAACACACAGAGTTATAAATATGATTGATTTATAAACACGCTATATAAGTGAGTTGCCAAATTTCTTTGATACCTCAAAAATATTACTTATTCCAACACACAGAGTTACAAATATAAGGGATTCATAAAAACGCTATATAAGTGAGTTGCCAAATCTCTTTAATACCTCAAAAATATTACTTATTCCAACACACAGAGTTATAAATATAAGGGATTTATAAATACGCTATATAAGTGAGTTGCCAAATCTCTTTGATACCTCAAAAATATTACTTATTCCAACACACAGAGTTATAAATATAAGGGATTTATAAACACGCTACATAAGTGAGTTGCCAAATCTCTTTGATACCTCAAAAATATTACTTATTCCAACACACAGAGTTATAAATATAAGGGATTTATAAACACGCTATATAAGTGAGTTGCCAAATCTCTTTGATACCTCAAAAATATTACTTATTCCAACACATAGAGTTATAAATATAAGGGATTTATAAACACACTATGTAAGTGAGATGTGAAATCTCTTTAATCTCTTTATATGAGTTATCCCAACAAACAGTGTGTTTGATTAAACTGTTTGTCTATCCGCACTTGATGGGCATAGGAATTATACTCAAAAGGAATCTAATATGGCTGCTCAGTTCGTAAAGATTATCAGATTTGGTTCTCTTTTGGGACATAATATGCATGTAATTTTTGATCAAATTTGGTCTAAATATTATACGCTGACTGAGGGAATAGAATTTCTGCTCAAAAAATCCAATATGGACACTCAATTCAAAAAAATTAAATATTACCATATGCTTATGATGTCACATCTGACTACGTTTTAATCTTTGAGCAGTTGTCCAAGGCATCACCACTCATGCGTTGTTTTCTAAACTTTGCATTCCCAATGTGCAGTCACACAAAGATAGGAAAATTCAAAGGAATGACACCTTCAATGGAATCAAAGAATGAGTCCAGGGATTAAATCCTTAATTCAACAACTAAATGAAGTAAAATCATACGAGCACTGAATTAAAAAAATAGGTCAGATCATGACCAATAAGTTATGTTAACTAAAAACAGGGTTATTTTACACGGTTCATATACAGGGTGTTAAAAAAAAACGCAACCCAAAGAAATTGCTATATCTTAAAAAATACTGGTTCAATTATGTTCATATTTTCAGGAAATAAAGAAGAGACTGTGTATGTATAGCTCATGTCAATGGTTAGTTGTAAAACATGATGCCTTGGACACCTGCTCAAGAGACAGTTGTACTAGCAAAATGCGAAAAACGCAGTCAGGGGTGAATGCAACCGCAAAAAAATTAAATAACTTCCTAACCATAGTGTTTTGGCTCTTCAAATTTGGCACAAACCATCTTCATCCACTGTATGATAAATCTGTAGAGTGAAATCAAAATCACTTCAGGGACTTCAAAGTCATGGTTGAAATGCTTTCAAATTGCAGTCAAACGCCCTGGTTCAGGGAGACGTAAGAAGGCATTTTGACCATGACTATAAATTCCCTGGAGTGATTTTGATGAAACTCCACAAATTCACCACACATTGAATGAGGATAATTTGTGCCAAATCTGAAGTGGCAAAACACCATGGTTAGAAAGTTATTTGGTTTTATTGCTGTGGCAGTCACCTCTGACTGCGTTTTCATATTTTCCTAGTACAACTGTCATTTGAGCAGGTGTCCAAGGCATCATGTTTTACAACTAACCATTGACAGGAGCTGTACATACACAGTCTCTTCTTTCTTTTCCTGAAAAAATAAACATAATTGAATTAGTATTTTCCAAGATATAGTTATTTTCCATTAGCGTTTTTCGTATTTTGCTAGTACAACCGTGTTTTGAGCAAGTGTCCAAGACATCATGTTTTACAACTAACTAACCACTGGGGCTATACATACACAGTCTCTTCTTTCTTTCCTGAAAATATGAACATAATTGGATTAGTATTTTCCAACATATCGCGATTTCTTTGGGTTGCGTTTTTTTTAACACCCTTGTATTTTGGAATGAAGAGTTAATTGAACCATATTTTATCGCAATACTGGTAGCTCTTGGCATATGACAGAAACAATCCCTTGCTTGGAGAACATGTATACAATTTTGAGCAAAATACTCAATCTACCAGGCGCAGGCCGATGAATTACAGCAAATGTGACCCAGGCATAAAGTCTAGTACAGCTGCGAGTTTTGTATGAGATGTGTTATGTCTATATGACCTAACACCTAGTAAGTAGTAAGTATATGTTATGTCTATGTGTATATGACCTGACACCAAGTATGTACTTTTTGAAAATCTTATCTTCAAGTATGATGAATGAGTTATTACTGTATACTCTTTTGTTAGTAAAGATCAGCATACCCTCTGATCCAAAAATGTGTGCATCAACTGAATTATCTAAAGTACTGTAAATACACATACTTTTCACGTGCATGATATTTTCGCGCTGTTCGTGAGTGCTATCCACACTTCAATCAGATTAGATCAAAATCAAAATAGAAATTGAAATAGAACAGACAATGTCATCCTCCTAAGCAGGTGTCCAGAATCCGTACCTCCTTCTTCCCCCCTGTTTGTTACTGACCTTCCCTCTTTGTTAGTATGAGAACATATAAGAATGATAGGTAAAGTTCTGGTTATGGTGATTTATGTCAACGTTAAAGTACATCCTTGGGACCAATCATTTTAAATTTATTGAGTCCTTTAATCAAAATCTAGGTCCTCCCCATTGGAGGAACTCATCCTTGAAAGCACTGTTATCATAGTTCATAAAGATACAAATCATTTTTAAAATCTGTAAATATTAGATGGTGCACAAAATTTTTGACCATAGGGTATATATTATCTCTTCACATATCAATGCCGATCAGAACTGAATCAAAGAAACCAACTGTTGAACTAGCGATTTATATATTAAGAATCACATTTGTATACAATATTTAAGATGGATTTCACAGGACTTTTGATATCAGTCGTACTGTTGACATCTCTTTGCGAATGTGGAAACATTCTTGTTGTTCCAGTGGATTTTGGCTATAACAGCAGAATGAGAAATGTGATAAAAATTGGAAGAATTATGTTGAATGCAGGGCACCAAGTAACCTTCTTGCTTTCTGACCAGATTGAACATGATGCTTTGTATAAAATAGGCGAGACAAGTAATATGAACAAAACATTCAATGTTATACATTTCAAGAAGCCACCTGTAGATGTATCCAAAGACATGAATTCTTTGAATCAGGATTTTATAAACAGTTTGATAGTGAGTGCTGTAGATGCATATGACACTATAGTACCAGTATATTCTGATTTTATTTCCTTTCCTCTGAAGGACAGAAGTATTTGGAAAAAGTTTGCCAGGTCAAAGTTCGACTTGATAATAAGCGATGAGCGTATGTTTGTTTCAAGGGTTATAAGTGCAAGTTTCAATATTCCATTGATTCTTTATGAAAATTGGGGACCGATGATTTTTGATACAAATCTTGTACAAAGATTCAATCTTGCATATGTTCCTGCTTTCCTTCACCCATCCTCTGACATTATGTCTTTCTCAGAAAGAGTTTACAATGTTTGGGAGTACTTTAAACTTCAAAATGTGAACAGGAAAGTTTACAGTATATCTATTGCAATATGTAAAGAATTGGGTTATGGCGATCCCTGTGATAACATAGAGAATGCTGACAAAACTGCCTCTTTGGTCTTTATGAACAGAAATGACGCACTTCATTACCCAATTCCCTTAATGCCACATGTTATATCTGTAGAAGGATTTTTCCTCGAAGACCCAAAGCCTTTAGATCAACACTATGTCAACATTATTGAGAAAGCTGGAAAACATGGGATAATTGTTGTGAGCTTTGGGTCATTGTTCCGTAGACTCTGGCCAGAACTTCGAACCACATTTGCCAAAGCATTTGCTGCTTTGCCACAAACTGTGATTTGGAGTTACGAAGGCCCTATACCAGAAGGTCTTGGAAATAATACGATAGTGAGTAAATGGATACCCCAAGAAAGCCTATTGAATCACCCTGCTACTAAACTATTTGTGACACAGTGTGGAGCTTCATCCAGCTTTCAAGCTTTGCATTACGCCCTCCCTGTGATTGGAGTACCATTCTTTTTTGATCAGCCTTTCTATTGCCAGAAACTCTCCCATAGAGTAAAATCTGGTCAAACTGTTTCTTTGGAAGGAATCACCAGCGAGAAACTTCAACGAGCCATGAAGGAGGTTATAGAGAATAAAACATACAAGGCGAATGCTGAAAGAGCTGCTGCTATATACCATGATCAACCCATACCACCAAAGGACAAACTTGTCTACTGGGCTGAATATGTAATACGCCACAAGGGTGCACCCCATTTACGATCCCAAGCTGCTAATGAACTGAATTTCTTCCAATATTATTTGCTCGACATTATAGCACTAGTGTGTTGTGTTTGCATTATCATTGGAACAGTTCTGGTAATTATAGCCAAGAAAGTCATTTGCTTTATATTCTCTTATCAGAAGGACAAATATGATTAATAAAGTATTTGCACATAGCTAGGCAAGGTGTGTCCGATTCTAGACAATTAGAGGACAATATTTCATATAACTGCATTGCATTATATAACCAACAACTCACACAACGGGTCATTTTAGATCCAAGTGAAACTAATGAAACTGATAAGCTTATAAACTTAGTTTTGTAAAAATCTGAACTGAATTTCTTCCAATACTATTTGCTCTATAATTTAATGTCATACATTTCAAGAAGCCACCTGTTGATCAATCCAATGACATTAATACTTCGAATCAGGATTATGTTGTCAGCTTAATAGGGGATGCTTTGGATGCCTTTGACACTGTACTACCTGCACATTTTGATTTAATTTCCCATCCTCTGAAAGACAAAACTGTTTGGAAAAAGATTGCGAGTGCAAAGTTTGACTTGATAATAAGCGATGAGCTGATGATTGTGTCAAGGATTATAGCCGCAACTTTCAATATTCCTTTGATTCTTTATGAAAACTGGGGACCAATGAGTTTTGAGGTATGCAAATCTTGTACAAAGATTCAATCTTGCATATGTTCCTGCTTACGTTGAACAATACTCCGACATAATGTCTTTTTCAGAAAGAGTCTACAATGTTTGGGACTATTTTAAACTTCAAAATGTGAACAGGAAATTGTTCAGTAAATCTGTTGAGATATGTAAAGAACTGGATTATGGAGATGCCTGTGATTACATAGAGAATGCTGACAAAACTGCCTCTCTGGTCTTTATGAACAGAAATGATGCACTTCATTACCCACTTCCCTTAATGCCACATGTTATATCTGTAGAAGGATTTTTCCTAGAAAACCCAAAGCCTTTAGATCAACACTATGCCAACATTATTGAGAAAGCTGGAAAACATGGGATAATTGTTGCGAGCTTTGGGTCATTGTTCCGTAGACTCTGGCCAGAACTTCGTACTATATTTGCCAAAGCATTTGCTGCTTTGCCACAAACTGTGATCTGGAGTTATGAAGGCCCCACACCTGAAGGTCTTGGAAATAATACGATTGTGAGTAATTGGATACCTCAAGAAAGCCTATTGAATCACCCTGCTACTAAACTATTTGTGACACAGTGTGGAGCTTCATCCAGCTTTCAAGCTTTGCATTACGCCCTCCCTGTGATTGGAGTACCATTCTTTTGGGATCAGCCTTTCTATTGCCACAAACTCTCCCATAGAGTAAAATCTGGTCAAACTGTTTCTTTGGAAGGAATCACCAGCAAGAAACTTCAACGAGCCATGAAGGAGGTTATAGAGAATAAAACATACAAGGCGAATGCTGACAGAGCTGCTGCTATATACCATGATCAACCCATACCACCAAAGGACAAACTTGTCTACTGGGCTGAATATGTAATACACCACAAGGGTGCACCCCATTTACGATCCCAAGCTGCTAATGAACTGAATTTCTTCCAACACTATTTGCTCGACATCATAGCACTGGTGTGTTGTGTTTGCATTATCATTGGAACAGTTCTGGTAATTATAACCAAGAAAGTCATTCTTTTCATAGTCTCTTACCAGAAGGACAAATATGATTAATAAAGTAATATTTACTAGACATTAAAATTGATGGTTTTGAGGCACAAATCTCCTTTTGCAGGATAGACTGAACCATGAGTAATGACTTTTATATGCCAATTAGCTTTTGAAGTTTCAGGTTTTATCACTTGAGATGTTGAATGATGTTGGAATTGTTTAAGAAATTGGCACTTAACTCATATTTTTTCACTACACACCTTTTGAGGTTCCAGCTACAGTATTGATTGTTGAGAAATATATATTGAAACCACCCATAGTTTCTTGATGACCATTGTGAATTATTGTGTTTTATGGATTATGGCCACGGCTTGGGGAATGGTTGTTGGCCCTTTGAAATTCCCATGAACTCCGTGGCTGGATTTTGTCTTTACCACGTCATTTGAGAGTGATTATGCTCTGTTTGTATGAATACTTGTATCTACAGTTCTATTTTTGATGTTACACACTTAAATGTAACTTCATTCAGTGGTGGAGGGTGGCCCTCAGGGAGGTACATGGGCCCCCAGGGGACTATCCTATATTACTGAAATTATGATTAATATCTTTCTATTCTGGATGTACAGTACCAACTTTGGGGAAGGTTCAGAGTTTAATGTGTAATGTGTAACCATTTTTTCCACTTCTAACCGAACCAACCTTGGGGAAGGTACCCTTTATAAAGCTGATTTAATTCTCTGGTTTCTAAAGTATTTCTCTGCATATACCAAGCTCAGGGGTTTCATATTTCTACGATATTATACAACTACATCAAATTTGAGTATCCTTAAAGCGGCATTAAAAACGTTGTACCTGTATATTATTTCTTAGGTACAACGTTTTTTAATGCGGACTTTAAGGATACTCAAATTTGATGTAGTTGTATAATATTGTAGAAATATGAAACCCTGATGGTGGTTCAACTACAGATTCAGAAATGCAGGATATAGAAATACCCCAACCCTACACCCTAAATCAATGACATTATGATATATTATTGTCATTTGATGGTACTTTTTATTGACTTATGCTCATACTTTATATGTGTATGTTATACGTAAATGATCACAAATGGATGTACCAGCCTTGGGGAAGGTACCCTCTATAACATTTGAAACTCACTGGACTTTTTAAGTATTTATTCTGAATATACCAACCTTGGGGAAGGTGTATTCTTCATATTCATACACAACTGTTTAATCTGATATATTTTGTCCAAACGGCAACGCAGTGGCTTGAAGTCGGCAATTTATATGGATTAGAATTTGTTTGGTGCTTGTTTGTTAGATTGTTTGTACATATTAATCTTTTTATAATTGCATGAATAAATCACCTTTTTTGTAAAGGACAATAAATATATACATACATACATGAGTATTGGCTATCAATTTCTAATTTTTCTTCAACATGTATTGTAATGACTTCAGTATGATTGAAATGTCCCTTTTTTATACCTATACGTTGGTGTTCTGGTCTTGGATTGTGATATTGGTTCTTGAATGATGGAGGAAAGGGTATTTGGACATTGTTTCTTTTCACGTGAGATCGTGGGTTTGGAACATATAGTGTTTGTTTTTCTTATGACATACAACATATATGGTTTACAATTAGCGTTTGCCATTCATCGTATCTAAAAAAGGTAAGTTTTTAAAGGTTTTTTGTTTTTTATAGAAATCAAAAATTAATTTAAAAAAAATCGTAACCATCGGATATCACTTTTGACACCCTTATATCACCTTTTAAAAGGTTTGAATGGTTTCAAAGTGATATTTGATGGTTTCAAAAGTGATATTCAATGGTTTGGGGATTTTTTGCTGAAAAATGATATCCTGATCCATATATCAAATTTATCTTCACGTGATATTCGATCTATATCCTTCTAACCATGGGATAATATGCAATATTAGGCAAGCTGGTAATGATATGAATAAAACAGGTCTTGGCAAATAACAGATGCCCTGACTTGGATACCCTGTATTTAGTCTTTAGTATACACTTTATTTGTGAGTTCTGTATGAGATACATATGTTATGTCAATGTGACCTAACACCTCATAAATAATGTATTTTGGGGCTTTATTCTTCAAGTGTGATAAACAAGTCATTGCTCTCTAGTTGTTACAACTGCTATATACTCTATTGGTAGCAAAGATCAGCATACCCTCTGGTCCAAAGAATTGTGCATCAGCAGGAATTTCTAAAGTAAATATCATATACATGTATATTATAAATGGTATTATTTTTGCAATTGCAATTGAAGATTTTATTATGAATTGAAGAGACAGTTGTAAATCCTTGCTGCTTAGTCTATTAAAATTAATATAAAAATCATTTTTTAAAAGTTGTAAATAGTAGATGATGATGCACATAATTTTTTGACCAGAGGGTATATGTGTTATTTGTTCATATACCAATGTCAAGCACAAGTGAATCAAAAATAATGTGTTGAACTAGTGAGTTATATGTTAAGAATTACAGTGATATACAGTATTAAAAGATGGATTTCACAGGACTTTTGTTATCAGTCATTTTGTGTTCATCTCTTTGTGAATGTGGAAATATTCTCGTTGTACCAGTGGATTTCGGCTATAATAGCAGAATGAGGAATACAATAAATATTGGACGAATTATGATGAATGCTGGACATGAAGTAAGCCTCTTGCTCTCTGATCAGATTGAACATGATGCTTTGTTTAAATTAGGTGAGACAAATAATATGAACAAAACATTTAATGTCTTACATTTCAAGAAGCCACCTGTTGATCCATCCAAGGACATAAATACTTTGAATCAGGATCATATTGTCAGCTTAATAGGGGATGCTGTGGATGCCTTTGACACTGTACTACCTATTGTTACGTTCGAAAATAACAGAAAGTAAAAACAGCAATTAAAATATGATAACAATATATTTATATTTTGAAAACTAAATAATATAACAATAATATAAAGGAGGTTTAATACTTAAGTGATGTCCAATCAATGATACGGCTTATTCTTGATGTCGATAAATGTCGTTGATGATCCTTGAGAATGTTCCAGATCACGAAATGATTCAATAATCGTTAATAGCTCTCCAATGTTTGTAATAATCCAATAATGTTTGTTGTAATCCTATAATGTTCGTATCCAATAATGTTTGATGATAATCCACAAATGTTTGATGATAATCCGTATATAGAGTGTGTTATAATATATGTCCATATAAAGTCCTCAGGTTGTATGTTTGTAGTGTTATAAATGTTCCCACAGTATGTGTCTGTTATTTTCTGCTAAGAAGATGTCTTTTGATCAACTTTGAAATTCTGCTTTATTTAGTTCCTTTGAGATGTCCAGTTATGATTACTTAATTATCTGCTACTGAGTCCACTTTGCAGTTTTATTTATAGTGTGAAAGAATCATCTAGAAAGAATCTTCTAGAACTAAGACTACTTGTTGAGTTTTGATTGGACATCTTTAGTGACATGATTAAATTTTAATGAATGGTTATAATTTCTAGAACTATCTGGATGGTCAAGGGTTAATGAGTCATTCAGTTCAGTTTTGTTTACAAGATACAGTGTATAATGTCATTGTGACCTTGACCCAAGATCTCCAATAAAGAATAGCTCAACATATACAGCAAACATACATTACAAATTAAACTATAGGTGAATATAGTAGAATATAATATGCATGTAGCTCACTACTGTAACACCTCCCTCCTTAAAAGAAAAGTTTTGAATGCAATGAAAAACTTTTACAATAATATCTTGAGTAGCGAGCGTTACAATTTCTAAAAGTGAGGTTGAGACTTACATAATATTTGTTTACAATAGTCTTTTTATGTGCAGTATGTTTACAAGTATTTTATACTTTCTATCGTTACAGTGTGAGTACAATCTAATAACATATAATGTTCTTGTAATCATATACTACAATAGTATCTACATAAGTTATCCATTAAGTCATAAATACAATACACGCAATAGATCATATAACATGTACAATAGCATACATTTTTGAGTCTGACAAACACTAAACTAGTACAATGTTTTAAATTATCACATGATCTTATGTAAGTATTTCTAATAGTACACTCTGATGTTATCAAGTAATCTTGTGACACTATTTAAAGATTACCTATAATGCTCACATAATCTAGAAACATTCTTGTAGTTCATATAATATCAATTTCACTATTTAGGCAAATGTTTTTATACATTGTTAAAATAAAGTGACAGTTATCACAAATCTCTAATTTGCCTACCATATAATATAATCTTCATGAGTTAATCATTATAATTTACAATATCTGACTCTTGAATAACATACATGTATAGTTGTCATTGACATACAAGTTTGGCCTATGAGCTAAGAGCACAAGCTCATGTTGAGTAAAGAAATTTATCACGCTCAACATACTTTTTCATCATGTGTAGCTCTCTACACCTCACAGGGGTAGTTTTATCAATGCAAATGAAATCATTCAGCACTGAGTTAGATTGTAAGTCAGATATGAGCTCCTTTGGTAGCCCAACTAATGTGAAATTGTTGATTTGTGATTTCACAATATACTTGGTTTTGCTATTTCTAAGCATAAGGAGTGATTTTATTTCTAGAAACTGTGTGGCCATAGACAGAATAGTGAGCAGATATTGATTATTAGATTTTGTTTTTGGTAATGGACCAACACAATCAATAAGAACCTTACTAAATGGCTCATCAAATGCAGGTATAGGGTGTAAAGGAGCAATTGGAATTTTCTGGTTAGGTTTCCCTACCATTTGACATGTATGACAAGACCTACAATACTCTTGGACATCTTGTTTTAATTTGGGCCAATAGAAATGATTGAGTATTTTATGGTATGTTTTAGTTACTCCTAAATGACCTGCCATGGGAGAATCATGAGCTAGACTCAAGATTTCCTTATGATATGATTTTGGGACAACAATTTGATGTACAATTGCCCAATCGTCTTCTGGGGAAGCTTCAGGAGGTCTCCACTTTCGCATTAATATGCCATCCTTTTTGTAGATACAAACAGGGACCTTGTCAGCTTCATCAATAGTAAGACATCTTTTATGAAGATCAATGAGTGATGGATCATGCTCTTGTTCATAAATTAACATGTGTTTAGAATGAGGATCATTTTTCAAAGAATCACTATCAGAAATAGAGGATGAAACCTCAGAACTCGAAGAGGATGAAACCTCAGAACAAGGAGGGGATGAAACCTCATGAACACTAGCAGAAGAAGATGAAACTTCATCAGGACTAGCAAGAGCGGGCGAAACCGCATTAAAATAGTGATCCTGCTCAGAAGGTGAATCACCTCTGGCAATAGGCTTTTTCAATGAAGAATTTGCCTCAATAGATGACTGCTTGGCTTGAACAGAAGGCTGTTTCAATGAAGAATGTGCCTTTAAAATAGGATAAGGATCATCTTTAACAAGTGGTGAGTGACATTCATCATCAAACAAGGAGCTTAAAAACCCACTATCAAAGTCATCTCCCACAGACGAATCCCCGCTATTAGCTAACTTTTTAGCCATAGCCCTAGTAACAGCACAAGCAGGATATATATCAGAGTCCTCTTGGACAGAATCCTCAATAGAACAAGGCTGATCAGAAACAATGGGGTCTAATGATACCTTACCCCCAGCTAAATCATTGCCTAAAAGCAATGCGACTCCTTCAACAGGAAGTTGTGGCCTAACACCAACAATAACTGGCCCTTTGACTAACTCAGACGTGATATGAATACGATGGAGGGGAACTTTAGTAAATCCTAATTCAATGCCTTGCATCAAAATATGGGTACCTGTGAATGACTCCTCAGATAAAGGAAGGACGCCTTCTAACAACAAAGTCTGAGATGCACCCGTGTCTCTAAGAATCTTAATTGGCTTTGAATTGGTACCATCACTTGACAGTGACACAGATCCTTCGGACATGAAAGGCTTATAATCCTCCATAATATCACCATGAGTGGATTTCTCAGTATGAGTATATGAATCCCAAACAATGGGCTTTCTTGAAATGGGAACTGTAGCACAACCATTTGAATGAGCAGAACCAGACATCTCTCTTCTATTCTTAATCCTATAGCATTCAGAAATAAGATGACCAGGCTTTTTACAATAGTTACAGGTGACATTTGATGTTGGACCTGACGATTTTGATTGATCTGATTTTGAGCTAGAACTCTGTGATGAATTAGACTGGTCTTTTGCTTTGTTTGATGTATTTGATGATGAGGACTGGTTTGATTTTGTATCATATGAAGGTTTGTTACCTTGATAACCTCTAAAGTTAGGATTGCCCTTGATAAAACTACCCTTATGAGTAAGAGCATAATCATCAGACAGGGTGGCAGCTTGACTTAAAGTTTCTACCTTGTGTTCATCTAAGTAAGTTCTAATGTGATACTGAACACAGTTTTTAAATTGTTCTATTAGCATAAGCTCTCTGAGCTTTTTAAACTCTTCAGATACATCTTTAGAGACAAGCCACCTGTCAAAAAGCTGCTCTTGCTCTCGAGCAAACTCAACATGGGTTTGGTCACTCTGCTTGTGGGCATTTCTAAATTTTTGTCTGTAAGCTTCTGGCACTAGTTCATAAGCTTTAAGAATTGCATTTTTAATTAGGTCATAATCAGAGCATGCTTCTGCTGAGAGAGAGGCAAATATTTCACTTGCTTTGCCAATGAATACACTCTGGAGCATAACTGGCCATGCAGATTTAGGCCAGTCTAGGCTCTGAGCAACCTTTTCAAAATGTGTAAAGTATTTATCAACATTTTTCTCTTGAAATTTAGGTACAAATTTGAGAAATTTTGAAGCGTCAAACCTATTTTCAAAATGTTGATGCATAGTAGCATGTTCCTCAGATTTGGATTGAGCTTCTATCTCAAGACGTTTTAATTCAATTTCTCTCTGAATTTCTTGTTCTCTCATTTGTCTTTCATTTTCTCTTTTTTCTCTTTCATTTTGCATTTCTAACTCTTTTTCTCTCAATTCTCTAATTTCTCTTTCTTTTTGAATTTCTAACTCTTTCACTCTCAATTCTTTTTCATTTTGCAACTCTTTTTCTCTCAATTCCCTAATTTCTCTTTCTTTTTGAATTTCTAACTCTTTCTCTCTCAATTCAAGTTCTTTAAGCCTAGTAGGATCAGTATGCTCGACATGCTGGGCTGGCTCCTCAGGCAGAAGTGATTCTGCGACCAAATATTGAAGTACAAAGTTTTTAATTGTACCTTTATTGTATGAGCTTTTGACTGACAGGCCAACATGTTTCGCAATTGCCAGAAGTTCAGTTTTCTTTAAATCATCAAATTCCTCCAAAGAGGGCGCTTCTAAGAATGTCTCAACCTCAAAACTCATTTTCAGTTAATTGCTGTCTTCACAATATAATTTTCGAATTTTGAAATATTTGAATTTTAGCTTGTTGTAGTTGAATCCCGGACAAGCCCCCAATTTCTGTTACGTTCGAAAATAACAGAAAGTAAAAACAGCAATTAAAATATGATAACAATATATTTATATTTTGAAAACTAAATAATATAACAATAATATAAAGGAGGTTTAATACTTAAGTGATGTCCAATCAATGATACGGCTTATTCTTGATGTCGATAAATGTCGTTGATGATCCTTGAGAATGTTCCAGATCACGAAATGATTCAATAATCGTTAATAGCTCTCCAATGTTTGTAATAATCCAATAATGTTTGTTGTAATCCTATAATGTTCGTATCCAATAATGTTTGATGATAATCCACAAATGTTTGATGATAATCCGTATATAGAGTGTGTTATAATATATGTCCATATAAAGTCCTCAGGTTGTATGTTTGTAGTGTTATAAATGTTCCCACAGTATGTGTCTGTTATTTTCTGCTAAGAAGATGTCTTTTGATCAACTTTGAAATTCTGCTTTATTTAGTTCCTTTGAGATGTCCAGTTATGATTACTTAATTATCTGCTACTGAGTCCACTTTGCAGTTTTATTTATAGTGTGAAAGAATCATCTAGAAAGAATCTTCTAGAACTAAGACTACTTGTTGAGTTTTGATTGGACATCTTTAGTGACATGATTAAATTTTAATGAATGGTTATAATTTCTAGAACTATCTGGATGGTCAAGGGTTAATGAGTCATTCAGTTCAGTTTTGTTTACAAGATACAGTGTATAATGTCATTGTGACCTTGACCCAAGATCTCCAATAAAGAATAGCTCAACATATACAGCAAACATACATTACAAATTAAACTATAGGTGAATATAGTAGAATATAATATGCATGTAGCTCACTACTGTAACACTATATATTTTGATTTAATTTCCCATCCTCTGAAAGACAAAACTGTTTGGAAAAAGATTGCGAGTGCAAAGTTTGACTTGATAATAAGCGATGAGCTTATGATGGTGTCAAGGATTATAGCTGCAACTTTCAATATTCCATTGATTCTTTATGAAAACTGGGGACCAATGAGTTTTGATGCAAATCTTGTACAAAGATTTAATCTTGCATATGTTTCTGCTTATGTTGAACCATACTCGGACATTTTGTCTTTCTCAGAAAGAGTCTTCAATGTTTGGGACTATTTTAAACTTCAAAATGTGAACAGGAAATTGTTCAGTAAATCTTTTGAGATATGTAAAGAACTGGATTATGGAGATGCCTGTGATTACATAGAGAATGCTGACAAAATTGCCTCTCTGGTCTTTATGAACAGAAATGATGCACTTCATTACCCACTTCCCTTAATGCCACATGTTATATCTGTAGAAGGATTTTTCCTCGAAAACCCAAAGCCTTTAGATCGACACTATGCCAAAATTATTGAGAAAGCTGGAAAACATGGGATAATTGTTGTGAGCTTTGGCTCAATGTTCCGTAGACTCTGGCCAGAACTTCGAACCACATTTGCCAAAGCATTTGCTGCAATGCCACAAACTGTGATTTGGAGTTACGAAGGCCCCACACCAGAAGGTCTTGGAAATAATACGATATTGAGTAAATGGATACCTCAAGAAAGCCTGTTGAATCAACCTGCTACTAAACTATTTGTGACACACTGTGGAGCTTCATCCAGCTTTCAAGCTTTGCATTATGCCCTCCCTGTGATTGGAGTACCATTCTTTTGGGATCAGCCTTTCTATTGCCAGAAACTCTCCCATAGAGTAAAATCTGGTCAAACTGTTTCTTTGGAAGGAATCACCAGCAAGAAGTTTCAACGAGCCATGAAGGAGGTTATAGAGAATAAAACATACAAGGCGAATGCTGAAAGAGCTGCTGCTATATACCATGATCAACCCATACCACCAAAGGACAAACTTGTCTACTGGGCTGAATATGTAATACGCCACAAGGGTGCACCCCATTTACGATCCCAAGCTGCTAATGAACTGAATTTCTTCCAATACTATTTGCTCGACATCATAGCACTAGTGTGTTGTGTTTGCATTATAATTGGAACTGTTCTGGTTATTATAGTCAAGAAAGTCATTTGCTTCATATTCTCTTATCAGAAGGTCAAATATGATTAATAAACTATTCACACATAGCTAGGCAAGGTGTGTCAACTTCTATCAATCAGAGGATAGTATTTCATATGACTGCATTGTATTATATAACCAACAACTCACACAAGGGGTCATTTTGAAACTAATGAAACCAATAAGCTTATTTTCTTTGTTTAGTAAACATTTGTAACTAGTATCATGCTTTAAGTGCTATTATGCAGGTCAAATGGTAGTTGCAATGAATGGTTGTTAAATTCCAGTGAATGGATTTAGTATGGACTAATGCTGTAAGGCCATAGGACCTTTGCTCAGGAAAGAAGTTCCAATATAGCCACTCAATATAAAATGGCCACCATTTTATTTAGAAAATATATGTAATTTCTATGATTCAAATACCATTTAAGGTGCTATGGAAGTTAACAGGAAATGACAAAGCAGGAAGTGACAAAAAAATTTGCATTTTAAGACATTTTTTGAACCAAGATAACAGAGTTCTGTTTTGCCCTTCAGTCAATTCAACTAGTCCCAAATACCATTTACAGGTCCAGGATCACAATGTTCATGGTCAGAATGACCCTAAACATGATGAAATAACCTTTTCAGCCCTCTGAAAACGTGACTGAAAAATAGCTAAAAGAAGGAAGTAGGAAAGGTCACTGAGCAGAATCTTTCGAATTTTTCAGAAAATGTGCCTAATATATTGCTCTAAATGATACAATCTTTGAAAATTTGATAGCATTCATAGAAAAAGAAAAATTATGAAAAAACTGATTTGAAAAGCGATCTATTTTCCTTTTTATGACCGCCATTTTTTAAAGACAATTTTCTAAAATTTCAAAGATTGTATCAGTTAGAGCATTATATTGGGCACATTTTCTGAAAAATTCAAAATATTCTGTTCAGTGACCTTCCCTAGCTCCTACTTTTAGCTGGCTAAAAAGGTTATTTCATCATGTTTGGGGTCATTCTGACCATGCACATTGTGATCCTGGTCATGTAAATGATATGTGGAAATAGTTAAATTGACTGGAGGTCAAACCAGAACTCTGTTATCTTTGTTCAAAAATGTCTAGAAATGCAAAATTTTTGTCACTTCCTGTTTCGTCATTTCCTGTTAACTTCCATAGTACCTTAACAGGTTTGGTTCAAATTTTATATGCTGATGACTTAGTGGTGAGGGACATTTACTGGAATTGTTAAGACTTTGTCTGCATTTTAAATAGTGTAAAAAAGTATAATTACTGCACTTGGTGATTCATCTCGTATATGTATATGGATTCAAGTTAAGGTCACTTAATATTCTGACTTATTATCAAACTGAACAAACATTGAATATAACATGTGATTTGTTGCATTAAATGCTTTGATAGCCTAGAAATGAATGAAACTAACAAAATATGACTAGTCAAATTTAAAATGACATGTGACAATTTTATATCAAAAAGTGACTGAAAGCGACCTCCCTAGCCACTGTTGGGAGTCCTAATATGTACACGTAGTGTATTAGAAGGCTTGTTGTTTGTAATAACATTGTACGTGAATACACATATCATAATGCTGCATCAAAAAATAAATGATTGAATTGTGCCATATTTACTGGCAAAATTTAAAAATAAAAAATTAACATTGAAAATATCCAGCAACACATCTCTTTCTTTTCACCAATTACTCTGTTGTGTGTGCAATCAATGATGAATGTCAAGTAGATACACCAATTTATCGTATGATCTGTAAAGTGAAGCCCTCTGATTGGTCAGTTCCTGTGCTGTACCAACCTGTATTACTACTGAGATTGTCCCGATTGATCATCTCCCTAGCAATACAAAAAATATTGGTACGGAGGGGACGATCTCAGTAGCGGTACAGAGAATACAGAATAATTCTCAGGGATTATCTCCTGAGTAAAATGTATTGGCTTAAGATCACACGATAAAAATGTTATTGAATGATTTGAAGTGCAATACAGGATATATTCTGTCTCGATATTCTGTATTGGCACTCGACTTTGTCTCATTCCAAAACGGAATTTCTCAAGCAGAATATATCCTGTAGTGCACTTCAAATCATTCAATAACTTATAGTACCATTGTTTTACCCCATTAATATTACCTTGGTAATTGTTACAAAACAGAAAAACATGAATATTGAGTTTTCATCCCCATATGAAAATAAAAAATGAACTTCTCTAATGTACAAGAGTGAACTCTGTGCTATTCTTTAAACGACACTTTAAACGGCTGCCTTATTTAAAAAAATATTATTTTTGTTTGAGTTCTATGGTTTTTCTTGCAACATCAAAATTGTATATGAATAGTAAAAAATAAATAATTTTAGTAATTACCTATAGGATATGAGATCCTGAAGTGAAGTACAGGGTGAACAAAAAAACTAACCTAAACAAATAGTTCAGTATCACTTTAAAATAAATCCGTGCTAAATGACTGAGTTAATTATTAACATAATTGATTGTGCTATCTTTTTTGGCTCACCCTGTGATTGTTTAAGCTATTAAGCATGAATATGTCATTTGTTTCAAATTTTGTTCTAGATATAGCATGGCCAGAAGATGATGAAGCTGTTTATCCTCCTGCACAACAAGTTATAGAACAACTCCTCATGTTTGACCCTAATCTCAGACCTAAAGCTAAAGGTAAGAAAGATTATGAAGCTCTCTATCCTCCTGCACAACAAGTTACAGAACAACTCCTCATGTTTGACCCTAATCTCAGACCTAAAGGTAAGAAAGATGATGAAGCTCTTTATCCTCCTGCACAACAAGTTATAGAACAACTCCTCATGTTTGACCCTAATCTCAGGCCTAAAGCTAAAGGTAAGTAAGATGATGAAGCTCTCTATCCTCCTGCACAACAAGTTATAGAACAACTCCTCATGTTTGACCCTAATCTCAGGCCTAAAGCTAAAGGTAAGTAAGATGACGAAGCTCTTTATCCTCCTGCACAACAAGTTATAGAACAACTCCTCATGTTTGACCCCAATGTCAGACCTAAAGCTAAAGGTAAGTAAGATGATGAAGCTCTTTATCCTCCTGCACAACAAGTTATAGAACAACTCCTCATGTTTGACCCCAATCTCAGACCTAAAGCTAAAGGTACAAGTAAGATGATGAAGCTCTTTATCCTCCTGCACAACAAGTTATAGAACAACTCCTCATGTTTGACCCCAATCTCAGGCCTAAAGCTAAAGGTAAGTAAGATGATGAAGCTGTTTATCCTCCTGCACAACAAGTTACAGAACAACTCCTTATGTTTGACCCCAATATCAGGCCTAAAGCTAAAGGTAAGTAAGATGATGAAGCTCTTTATCCTCCTGCACAACAAGTTATAGAACAACTCCTCATGTTTGACCCCAATCTCAGACCTAAAGCTAAAGGTAAGTAAGATGATGAAGCTCTTTATCCTCCTGCACAACAAGTTATAGAACAACTCCTCATGTTTGACCCCAATCTCAGGCCTAAAGCTAAAGGTAAGTAAGATGATGAAGCTCTTTATCCTCCTGCACAACAAGTTATAGAACAACTCCTCATGTTTGACCCCAATCTCAGGCCTAAAGCTAAAGGTAAGTAAGATGATGAAGCTCTTTATCCTCCTGCACAACAAGTTATAGAACAACTCCTCATGTTTGACCCCAATCTCAGACCTAAAGCTAAAGGTAAGAAAGATGATGAAGCTCTCTATCCTCCTGCACAACAAGTTATAGAACAACTCCTCATGTTTGACCCCAATCTCAGACCTAAAGCTAAAGGTAAGTAAGATGATGAAGCTCTCTATCCTCCTGCACAACAATTTATAGAACAACTCCTCATGTTTGACCCTAATCTCAGACCTAAAGCTAAAGGTAAGTAAGATGATGAAGCTCTTTATCCTCCTGCACAACAAGTTATAGAACAACTCCTTATGTTTGACCCTAATCTCAGACCTAAAGCTAAAGGTAAGTAAGATGATGAAGCTCTTTATCCTCCTGCACAACAAGTTATAGAACAACTCCTTATGTTTGACCCTAATCTCAGACCTAAAGCTAAAGGTAAGTAAGATGATGAAGCTGTTTATCCTCCTGCACAACAAGTTATAGAACAACTCCTTATGTTTGACCCTAATCTCAGGCCTAAAGCTAAAGGTAAGTAAGATGATGAAGCTCTCTATCCTCCTGCACAACAAGTTATAGAACAACTCCTTATGTTTGACCCTAATCTCAGACCTAAAGCTAAAGGTAAGTAAGATGATGAAGCTGTTTATCCTCCTGCACAACAAGTTATAGAACAACTCCTCATGTTTGACCCTAATCTCAGACATAAAGCTAAAGGTAAGTAAGATGATGAAGCTCTCTATCCTCCTGCACAACAATTTATAGAACAACTCCTCATGTTTGACCCTAATCTCAGACCTAAAGCTAAAGGTAAGTAAGATGATGAAGCTCTCTATCCTCCTGCACAACAATTTATAGAACAACTCCTCATGTTTGACCCTAATCTCAGACCTAAAGCTAAAGGTAAGTAAGATGATGAAGCTCTCTATCCTCCTGCACAACAATTTATAGAACAACTCCTCATGTTTGACCCCAATCTCAGGCCTAAAGCTAAAGGTAAGTAAGATGATGAAGCTCTCTATCCTCCTGCACAACAATTTATAGAACAACTCCTCATGTTTGACCCTAATCTCAGACCTAAAGCTAAAGGTAAGTAAGATCATGAAGCTCTCTATCCTCCTGCACAACAAGTTATAGAACAACTCCTCATGTTTGACCCCAATCTCAGGCCTAAAGCTAAAGGTAAGTAAGATGATGAAGCTCTCTATCCTCCTGCACAACAAGTTATAGAACAACTCCTCATGTTTGACCCCAATCTCAGACCTAAAGCTAAAGGTAAGTAAGATGATGAAGCTCTTTATCCTCCTGCACAACAAGTTATAGAACAACTCCTCATGTTTGACCCTAATCTCAGACCTAAAGCTAAAGGTAAGTGAGATGATGAAGCTCTTTATCCTCCTGCACAACAAGTTATAGAACAACTCCTTATGTTTGACCCTAATCTCAGACCTAAAGCTAAAGGTAAGTAAGATGATGAAGCTCTTTATCCTCCTGCACAACAAGTTATAGAACAACTCCTTATGTTTGACCCTAATCTCAGACCTAAAGCTAAAGGTAAGTAAGATGATGAAGCTGTTTATCCTCCTGCACAACAAGTTATAGAACAACTCCTTATGTTTGACCCTAATCTCAGGCCTAAAGCTAAAGGTTAGTAAGATGATGAAGCTCTCTATCCTCCTGCACAACAAGTTATAGAACAACTCCTTATGTTTGACCCTAATCTCAGACCTAAAGCTAAAGGTAAGTAAGATGATGAAGCTGTTTATCCTCCTGCACAAGTTATAGAACAACTCCTCATGTTTGACCCTAATCTCAGACATAAAGCTAAAGGTAAGTAAGATGATGAAGCTCTTTATCCTCCTGCACAACAAGTTATAGAACAACTCCTCATGTTTGACCCTAATCTCAGACATAAAGCTAAAGGTAAGTAAGATGATGAAGCTCTTTATCCTCCTGCACAACAAGTTATAGAACAACTCCTCATGTTTGACCCCAATCTCAGGCCTAAAGCTAAAGGTAAGTAAGATGATGAAGCTCTCTATCCTCCTGCACAACAAGTTATAGAACAACTCCTTATGTTTGACCCTAATCTCAGACCTGAAGCTAAGTTGTTGTTTTAGTGTTGTTAAGTTATAAGAAATTGATGTACAGGGTGGTCCAAAAAAATGGGACACTCATATTTCGAAAATAGATATTGATTTTCTTGATGAAAACACGTCATATTATATACCAGTGAATAGGGAATTTACTCATCTTTAATTTGGTATAACATAAGTTCAAATTCATGATAATTTCTGTCAACCAGCGTCCATAATATAAATGACGTCATTTTCGTTTCAAAACTTACATAAAGAGATGTTCAATATATCTGCCATTTTTATGTCCCCACCACATAGTGTGGGGCCATATTGTCGTCCTAGGCGCGTCGGTCTGTCTGTCTGTCCGTACGTCTGGCAGTTTTTTCCAAAACCGCTACAGATATCACCTTCAAATTTTCAGGGATAACTAATGAGTGCATACAGATGTGGACTTCCTGTCAGCCATTTTGAAGTCAAATGCTAAAATCCTTGTCTGCAAACTTTAAGAAAAACGGCTTCACAGTTGCTTTTAAAACTTTAACATCTTGTTCAGCTTACTTCATTCTACATCTGATTAGGTTTTGGACCTGTTTGCCCAGTCATGTCAGCCATTTTGAATGTCTTAAGAAAAGTAAGCGCGCGATAATACTTTGTATCATATTGAACGGTGTTTTTGAGTTTTCATACTTTAACTATTTAGTAGCTTTATAAATAATTTCAGGTGTACTTTGCTGTAAAAGCCTATGTTATTGTAAACAGTAGTTATATGTGATAATTTTGTAAAAAGAAATCAGCGAAAACTAATAATCACTTTTTTATTGTCGGCCATTTTGGATTTTTCCATCCTAAAATCTTGTCTGTAAAGTCTTGTCTACACGTTTTCAGGTGAACCATTTTAAGTATGAAAATCTAGATCTGATTTGTTTTTTGGCATTCTGGGTAAATGTCAAGGCAGCCATTTTGGATTTCCCGTCCTAAAATCTTGTCTGTAAAGTCTTGTCTACGCGTTTTCAGGTGAACTGTTTGGTAGATCAATTTCAAATTTTTAGGGATGATACTTAGTATGAAAATCTAGATCTGATTAGTTTTTTGGCATTCTGGGTAAATGTCAAGGCAGCCATTTTGGATTTTACGTCCTAAAATCTTGCCTGTAAAGTCTTGTCTATGTGTTTTCAGGTGAACCGTTTGGTAGATCAATTTCAAATTTTCAGGGATCTAGAACTGATTAGTTTTTTGGCATTCTGGATAAATGTCAGGGCAGCCATTTTGGATTTTCCGTCCTAAAATCTTGTCTGTAAAGTATTGTCTATGCGTTTTCAGGTGAACAGTTTGGTAGATCAATTTCAAATTTTCAGGGATGATTCTTAGTATAAAAATCTAGAACTGATTAGTTTTTAGGCATTCTGGGCAAATGTCAAGGCAGCCATTTTGGATTTTTCCGTCCTAAAATCTTGTCTGTAAAGTCTTGTTTACATGTTTTCTGGTTTACTGTTTGAGCGGATCAATATCAAATTTTCAGGGATGGTTCTTAGTATGAAAATCTACAGCTGACTAATTTTTTGGCATTCTGGGTAAATTTTAAGGTGGCCATTCTGCATTTCCCGTCCCAAAATTGTAACAGTGAAGTCTTGTCTACTCATTTTCAGGATCACCCATGGGTGGGGACATATTGTACACATTTGTGTTCTTGTGATCAATTGGTGCCCTCAATTTTGGCCTAAATTGGTCAATAGCATGATTGATATGCTGTTGAGACAATAAATTTCACTTCTCAATAATCCTGTCCTTAAGTGACTGAATAGATCTTAAGGATTTATGGTATACCAATTCTGTCAGTCCTCCCCATACATGGTAGTCGCAGACGTTGGGTAATCGGGTGATCTGGGCGAGGCAGTGATTAAGGGGGATGAATCTAGGCATATTTTCCTTAAAACATTTGACACTCTTGTGAGATCCATTGCTTGGAACCCCATCTTGTTGGAAAATGTAATGATTCGAAAATAGCTCATATCAGGATGGTCCAAAAACAACATAATTGGATCATCCGATGTCAACATCTGCGACTACCGGGTATTTGGAGAACTAACAGAATTGCTTTACTATGAACCCCTTACATCTACTCAGTCCCTTAAGGACAGAATTATTGAGAAGTCGAATACACTGTCTCAACAGCATGTCAGTAATGCATTTGACCAGTTTAGGCCAAAATTGAGGGCTATAATTGATCAGAATGGTGGTCATATTGAGCGTCTGTTTATGTAAATCAAGTTGACAAAAAACTTGGTTTTTGCAAGTTTTGGAAAACCTGTTTTGAACTCATGATATACCAAATTAAAGATACGTAAATTCCCTATCCACTGGTATATAATATGACATGTTTTCCTCAAGACAACCAATATTTATTTTTGAAATTCGATTGTCCCATTTTTTTGGACCACGCTGAATTATTAGCTCAGCTCAGCAATTACAGTTGTATATACATTGTGTATTCCAGACCTGAGAGTGCATGAACTGTTTGAAACTACAGATTGGGAGAATCTACAGGACCTCACTATGCCTTTCATTCCTGAGCCTGATGATGAGACGGACACTGCATATTTTGATGGTATAGTGAAAATCAGCCCTATATACATGTAGTATGAAAATAGTCAAATACCTCAAAATGGATTATGAATGCTACGTTGCCTGATATAAACTAGAATTAAACCACTCAGATTTTTTTCCATTTTACCATATTGTTAACTTCAACTTGAAAAGAACAAAATTATCAACTTGAAGGGGTATTATTCTTATGGACAATTAAGAACATTATTTGTATGCATTGTATTTTTATATTACTTCATTTTCAGCTCGTAACTCTCTTCAACATGTGCAGATGTCTGGATTTGACTGGAACTAAATCAACCAATTATTTTCATCAGTGTGCAGTTATGCAGACCACATGGCCAGTATATTATAACAGTACAGTGAAACCTGTAAAGTAGAATGCCTCTTGAAGTGGAATATCTCTGTTAATGGATCACCTTTCAGAGTTCCAAGACCAACTTGCTGAATGTTAAATGAACCTCTCTAAGCGGAACACTCTCAAAGTGGAACACTTTCTCAAAGTGGAACACCTCCAAAGTTGAACACCTTTTAGAGATAGGAATTATTGTATTACAATAGAACTAATACAATGGCGAAATGATCAACAAATAGTGCATACTAAATTTGTCATCAGATCTGACAACAGAGCAAAAAGTGAAATAACAATATTGAAAGAATATTCTCCCTTGGACATGATGGACATACATACAGTTTAAGGATTGGATGAATTTTCACTTTTTAAGCAATAAGACATCATAAATCATGTCATCGTTAGATATGATTTGTCATTGGCACATTTTCTTCTCTTAGCCAAAACTATCTCCAAGTTAATGGGTAGTGCAAATAAGTTAATAGAGAGGTTAAGCAAGACGATTTTTATGACGCGAACCGCAAACGTAAACCTTTACGTTCCCGTTTACGTACTATGAACAAAGGTGCTTTAAGCTGAGGACTTAAGACGTAACGCAAACCTCAAAATGATTTTTTTCTTTTTCTTTAAGTGGCCTTTCGTTTTATTTTCTACTTTAAAAGTATAAAAAATATTACTTTATTGACAAATTGAAGTGTTAACAAAGGAAGGAGATGTTTCACACCCTGGTAGTGTTCTATGACATCCCGAATCTTACAAAATACAACTGGACGCAATAATATCTTTAAGCAAGTCTTTAAAGCATTCATAGTTTTATTACTATGGTGTCACAATATGTATAAAGAATTAGGATGAGTTGATATGTGGGTAATTGCAATTGCATGTAATCTCATCAGATTTTACATATGGAATGGGTGCCTCAATATTCAAGTTATATTTGATTAGATTGGGACACAAATGATCTCGATATATACACAGATTTGTGTCAAACATATTTATGTATTCGACCTATATCATATTTATCTCCATCGAACTTGATAAAGTATGAAAAATCCTTTACGGAACGACCGACCTAGACTTTGATTTTTTCACGTTTGGATGTATGTAAACCGGGAAATAAGTAGAACAATATGACGTCACATCCTGAGAAAACCCTGCGCGCGCCTTCCCGTTCGCGGTTTACGTTGTAAAAAGTGGTATTGCTTAACCTCTCTAATGTATAGAATCTGAAGTCTTATATTAAACTTTGATCAATTCCGCATATCTATATACAGTAAAACCTGTCTTAGTGAACACCTCTCTCTAGTGAACACCTGTCCCTAGTGGACACCCTTCCTACGCACATAGTCCACTGACTTCTTTATAAATTACCCTCTCTCTAGTGAACGTTTTTTCTTGGCAAAAGAATGTTCACTATACACAAGTTTTACTGTACATAAACTAAGTATGTGTTATGAATTGGTTACATATTCTTCTACTTTTTTGTGGATGGTGTTCTGCAGTTGGCATTCGACGTCTTTAACAAATGGCAGGTGCTTAACTATTGCATGTTAATGCCTTGTCACCTTTACATTGAAGACATACTTTGTTCATTGCAAGAACTTTTTAGATATTATTGAGAATTGTATAAAGACATATTGATGGAACATTGTTGATGGTGCTTGCAATTTTTTATTTTATAAAGTTCATTTGAAAACAAATATTAGCTGAAGTAAGATAGGTGACAAAATAACAATTGTGTAATAAAAATTGTGAAATGTGAGTAAAAGGATACATATTTGTGTCCATGCTTTCTAATGTCATTTGCCCCCTTCAAAAATTAAACTAGCATTGGACAACTAAACATGCTATATATCAAGTATGATATTAATAATAACTAATATAAAAAATTGCATTTAAGATGGTCATATTGCATGCTATAAAATATTCTATGTTGGTGAGCAATTATTGTATTACTATCCACGCCCAGATAGAAACATGCCCTGCTTGGAGTACCATGCATTGGCAAGGGACACCGAAATCTGAACTCGGAATTGTTGATTGATCCAGGGTATTGGTAAACGATATTTTTAAGAATCGGATTGTAATCTCAATATGATATTCTCATGTTTATATGTGCAAAAAGTGAAGTTTCCGATTAATCTTAAATCTGTATTTGTTGTTTTAAGCTATCAAGCCAGGATACCAAGCATGTGTTATCATGAAATTGTGATTATGTATATTCGTCAGATTTTTGTTTTACATAGATTATGAATAGTATATAGTAATATAAAGTAAACCCAATAGGCTAATACTAATTTGGTGTCATTGTCCTGATCTGGTTATAAATACGTTACGTTTTTTATAACAAAATGGATGAATTCGGGACCAGTGTTTAAAGCCACACATAGACATTTTACCTATATTTTAAAACCCCCCAAAAAGTAATAAATATGACACTGTGCTATAAAAAATGAGATAGAGAAAATATTGTGGCTCAGAAATAAAGAAAAAAAAGAAAACATGATATGCCACGGCCAGGATTCGAACCTGCAAAATCAAGGTTGCAAGACTGATTCCCTAACCACTCTGCCACAGCCTCAGCTCAACTTTCACAATGCATTTTTAGTAATCATTCATAATTTCAGAAAAATGTTTTTCCTCTACACCACAATTATTAAATAGTAGTCAATAATCATGGTAATAATATTACAATACCAGGCCTGCCAACTGTCCCGCAATTTGCGTATTTGTCACGCATTTGCTGAAGAATTTGAAGTCACGCCAGTTATTTTTGCGTGACAGAAAATTTTCCAAAAAAGATCATCTGCACAGCAAAAATACGAACGACGGGAAAAAACGTACGCATTTCGTTCGGACTTTTCACGCGAATTACGGATATGTCACACATTTCGTTCGAAATTTTTGGTACCGACCCCCCCCCCCCGTTGATGGATGTTTGAAACGCGAGCGTAGCGAGCGCGAAAAATTTGAGGTGTTCAAAATTTGGCAAGTTGTAATAAAATTTAATCCAAGGTGTTCAAAATTTGGATCAAGGTGTTCAAATTTGGACCAAGGTGTCCACATTTTGAGGGGAGGTGTTTAACATTTCCAAGTCACTCATGTTAGGTGTTCCCAAGTTGACAGGCCTGCAATACATATCTGAGTAAATATTCTAAGCCAAATTCAGAATCAATGCTGTTAATCCAGTTTTCATTTTGAGAATCTACTTCCTGTCATGACTGTCAAAAAAACATGGCTTCCAAAACAAAATTCTTGCTTCCAAGTTTCAAAATGATATATATTCATGGATCAGCTAATTTTGGCACCTGAAGCCATCCTAATAGAAAGGTAAGACTATTTTCTTGAAAAGTGTTTCTTGAAATCCCCAATTTCGGCCTCTGAAGTGTAAGAAAGTCACTTTATACTGACGAGATGAATGAAATGTGCTGCTAAAATAATGTTAACTTTTCTTATACATGTAATTATGAGCAAGCAGTACGAGAAAACACTGAATCGGGCAGTGTCAACTGAATTAGATTTCTTCTTGTTATAAATTGACTTTCATCTAACACTATCATCAAGATTACTACTCCAGTAAAATTATCAAAAATAAATGAAAAAATTGCACACCTAATTAAACCTAGTGCAACAAATGCATATTGATGAGTTAAAACACATATCAAAAATCTAGAAAAATCTAAGTAGTGGAAAACATGTAAAAATCACTATTTGTACCCCTTGATCTTATTTTATGAGGGGTACTATGATAAGCATTTATATTTTCTGTAATGTGCCTCCAATCACATTCAAATTTTCAGAGATCATGCATTCATGTTTGGTTAGTAGTCATGGAAAGTTTAATCTTGATTGGACTATTGGTTACCATGGCAACACAATTTAACTGCAAAATATTGAAAATATTAAGGATAAATCAACCGTGGCCCTACAAATGGATGGTAGATTGACATTTTTAATTTTTCAAAATGAATGCAAAGTTGAGCTTAATACATATCGAAAGTGTTTACAACAAGATAACATGATTACTAGTAATCTATGAATAGGTTGACATATTTGGCTTTTGACTCTATTCATGTTTGATAACTACTAAGTGATTTACCACAAAGTGGGCGTGGCGCTTTTTGTTATTACATTTCAAAATAATTCCATGTTTACAGAATCATATTTACAAGGCTCATTGACAGATTGATACATATATTATTATCTGGTATGGTGATTCTAAACATGTTTTGTCAATTGGTTGCCATAGTAACACAAGATAATGTATGTAAATAGGATGTGGGTAGAGATCATTTCAGGCAATCCTTATACCTTAACAAATTGTTTATTACATCCATCCTTAAGAAATGTTTTAGTGTATAATCTTTTTTAACAAATACAAGTTTGGATGATATTGATATGCGTTTGCTGTGTTAACACTACTAATAATGCTGTTTGTTATAGTATTACTCTGTTTGTCCGTCTGCCCGTCAGTCTGTCAAAGCATTTCCTGACCCATTTATTAATCACATATTGGTGTTATATGTAACATCTAAGACTCTAGAAGATGTACCAACTTAGACTCTGTAGGCTGTATTGATCTTAGATTATGGATGCTGTACCCATTGTAGACTCTGGAGGATGTACCAATTAAACATTAAAGGCTAAACCCTCTAAGACTCTAGAGGCTGTGCTATCCTACACCCATTTATTAATAACAGATTGGTGTTAGATGTGACTAAATGGTGATTCCTGGCATCTAGAAGATGTACCAACTTAGACTCTGTAGGCTTTATTAATCTTAGATTATGGATGCTGTACCCATTGTAGACTCTGGAGGATGTACCATTAAAAATTAGAGGCTAAATCCTCTGAAACTCTAGAGACTGTACCATCTTAGACCCAATTATTAATCACAGATTGGTGTTATATGTGACGAAATGTTGATTCTTGACATTTTAGACTCTAGAAGAAGTACCAACTTAGACTTTGTAAACTGTATGAATCTTAGATTATGGATGCTGTACCCATTGTAGACTATTGAGGATGTACCCATTAAACACTTAAGGCTAAACCCTCTAAGCCTCTAGAGGCTGTACCATCTTAGACTCTTGGAGACTATACCCATCATAGACTCTGGAGAGGCTGTACTATCCTAGACTCTTGGAGGCTTTACCCATTATAGACACTGTATCTGGAAAGTGCACCATCTTCTCTTGAAGGCTATTCTCAGAACTCATCAAAGGCTCTGGAGGCTATACCATCTTTGACTCTTGGAGGCTATACCAACTCAGGCTCTTATAGGCTGTACTATCTTAGAATCTTGGAGGCTGTACCTATCTTGGACTCTGACTGTCATAGAAATCAGGTACTATTGTGGCTGTACTATATTTGGTTCTACAGGTTGAATCCATATTATACTCTGAAGTTACATCATATTAGTCTAGAGGCTGAATTCATATTATACTCTGGTGGCTGTACCATCTTAGACTCTGGAGACTATACCATCTTAGACTTTTGGAGGCTATACAATCTCATTTGTAGGCTATACTATCGTAAGACTCATGGAGTCTTTACCCATCTAAGACTCTAATTTTCATCTTTGACTCTAGAGGCTGAATCCATATTGATGCTACACCATATTAGTCTCTGGAGGATGAATTCATATTATACTCTGGAGGTTGTACCATATTAGAAAGTAGACACTAGGCTGTGTCAATTTTTGATGATAAAGGCCGGATCATCTTATACTCTTGGAAATGGAGGTTCTACCCATCATAGAAGAAGATGTACCCATTAGACTATTGTGGCTAAAGCCATATTAGACTCTGATTGTTATACTCATAGACTAAACCATTTTCTCATATCTGGAGCCTAGACCTTCTCAGGGTCTGAAGGCTGTACCATCTTAGACCCTAGAAACTGATCCCATATTATGTCTGGAGGCTGCACCATCTGAGACTGGAGACTCATGAAGACTGTACCCATCCTAGGCTCTGAATGCTATAGCAATCAGCTTTTGAAGGATCTACCATCTCTGGAGACAGATCCCATGTTATATCTAGAGGCTGTATCATCTAAGGGTCTGGAGACTGTACCATCTTAGACTCATAGAGGCTGTACCCATCATAGGCTCTTAATGCTATAGCAATCATAGATTAAGAATTTTGTAGCATCTTTGACTCTTGATGCTGAATACATGTTACACACTAGAGGCTGTACCATATTATATTCTTGAGACTGCACCCGTCTTATACTCTTGAGGCTATACCATCTATATACTATTTAGGATGAGCCAGCTTAGGCTCTTGTATCTGAACTATTTTATGGTCTAAGGCTCTACCATATTAAGCTATCGGATGATATGTTCTTGGTATTGAAGCACATCATATATGCTGGGGGTTGAATCATATTCCATGTTATAAAATAACATATTGCATTACACTATTTGCGTTTATTATGGTCTGTTACTATGGCAACCCTTGACCAATCAAGTACAGACTCGCCATATTAAAGAATAACATCAGTATCCATAAGCACTATAAATATCACTGTGACTGATTCTGTAGAAATGTCATTTTTATGAATTCATCACCAAAAAGTGCCACGCCTACTTTTGAGTAGATAGAGTGGTGGTCACCTAATAGAATAGAGTACAGAGTCAAAGTTATCATATAATTCATCATATTAATGATGCTATCTTATTAAACATTCCCCAAATATGTTTTTAGGGTAACTTAATGTTCATTTTTAAATGATTTGAAGAGAAATGACAACATCTATTATTATAGGAAGCTTCGGATTTACCTGAACTATTAAAGATTTGAGCAATTAAATTGTGTTGATATAGTAACCAATTGACCAATTGATATCAAACTTGCTGTGACAACTAACTATATGTATGTGCATGATCACTGAAGATTTCATTGTGATTGAAGTTATATAACAGGAATTATTAATGTTTATCACAGTACCCCCTCATAAAATTACCCCAGGGGGTATAAATGGTGATTTTAAGGTTTTCCACTACTTAGATTTTTCTAGATTTTTGATATGTTGTTTTACTTACCAATGGCTATTGATTACACCAGGTTTGCTCTGGTGTGCAATTTTTTCATTTATTTATGAAAATTTACAGCGGTTTTACTGGAGTATACCTATGTACAGCCTATTATAGCTGATTGCACACCTAGAGTCCATTTCACTGCTTCAGTTCGTCAGTAGAACGGCAAAAATAAGAAATTGGGAGACCATTGTGCAATAATATATAGAAAAGTATATTCATAATGTACATGAATGACATTTGTATATCTTGGATTGCTTCTAGTTTGGCTTATAAAGTGTGTGGCCTCTTATATTTGGATGTTTCTCTGCCATGTTATTTTCAATAAGATTAACATGGCTGAAATTCTTCAAATTACAAGACGGCACAGGCTTATTGCACAAAAAACTAAAAAATCTGAAATATACAAATGTCATTCATGTACATTATGAATATACTTTTCCATATATTATTGCACAATAGTCTCCCAATTTCTTATTTTTGCTGTTCTACTGACGAACTGAAGCAGTGAAATGGACTCTATATTGTATTTTTTTATTTATTTAAAAAAAAATTAAAATCAATGTAACATATATAGCGAGATCAATAGTGCAAGAAAACAGGCAAACAGTTCATTCATGGAACGAAGCATGAAACTTTCCACATATCATCAGAATACCATTCCCTTTGATTTAAGAGCCAGAGCCATTTTTGTGGTCCACTAGAATGGTCAAAAAATAGTAAGAACCCCCTCCCACCAAATCCCATGGGGGTGGGGAGATATAGGAATATTTTTTTCATAAAAAATTTCTTTGAATATGGTCATACTACATTTTCAGTGTGCTATTTTCATGGTAAAGAAATTTTGCAAACATAACAAGATGATTTATCATTGATTTCCATCATTGTTAAAGACTAATCATGGGCGACGCCCACTTTTCGTACCTTGAACATTTAGGTTATTAAATCTCTATCATGGGTTGAACAAATGAATGTAATTCAGTTTTCTGGATAACACCAGATACCTTTTTGATATTAAGTGCTATAATCAATCGTAGCATTTGACTTTTTAAAGGCTTACACCATATCACAACCCTGTTTAGAAGAAGAAAGCAAGCAACAAATGTTCCAGATCTACAACATGTATCCACTATTCTATGTACATGTATGTCGAGTCTCTATTTTCTCCTGAAGAGAACCTATGCTACAGATACAAACTTCCAGAATTTAGATGATGATGTGCTTAAACAGTTTGATGAATGGTGTGCTGACCCAGTGCCTAAACAGTTAATGGTGTGCTGACCAACAGAATGTACCAGTACCAGTGAACATTTAGGCTATTTAACCTCTTTCACGGTTTGAACCGGAACCAGAAGGGCCGCCACAGTCACAGCCTGCAGTCTCTAAATTCTAAAGAGAGCCTATACTACATATACAGCTGTTCAGAATCTAGATAATGAAGTGATAAACAGTTTGATGAAAGGTGTGCTGACCAACAGAATGTACCAGTCTTTAAGTTTTGGTTTCAGATTATTTGAATTGAAATACTGTGCCTTAACTAAGTGTGGGCTATCAGAGAGGGAAATTTCCCTCTTTATCTCCAGTCAATGAGCAATCTTATCACCTGTTTTTTTGTTTTTGACCTTGTCAATATGTTTGCTGAGTACCAGTTCAGTATATCATCAGAACTCAAAGTTGAAAAACGGATAGCTTTTGGAAAAGTAAAAAATTAGAGATATCTCACTTCCCATGAAATTGCAGCTGCCCTTTGACATGCTAGGACTATGTGTCTCATCCCACCATAAGAACATCCCACCATAAGTTGCATAAGTTGGTTCCAGACAATTATACCTATGTCAGTCCTCGCTTCACCCTCCCAATTGAGTTGGGAATCCATTACCACAAAGGCTGGGAAAATGATTTGGGTGCCAGTGTGAAAAACATTGCCCAAGCTCCAGATGCATGTCAAATGCTAGTAAAATGGAGCTGCAAACAACAGTGCTCAACAAAAAGATGCAAGTGCTCTGGCTCTTAAATCAAAGGGAATGGTGTCCTGATGATATCTGAAAAATTGCAAATGAGGAGAGTATTTTTTTGTTGATTTTTTTTTGATATGATCTATATTCATTTTTAGTATGTTATTTTCAGTGTATAAAAACAATTTTTAAGATTGCATCCGTATTTCTCATGGATATTCATTATTAAAGCCTGACCAAGGGCGACGCCCACTTTATCAACATGTTAATATACAAGTTAATGAGTCTTCAATTATGAATAGGAAAATTACCTAATAAGGCTGATTAAGATTGATAAGATTAAGTCAGTTATCTATGTTAAGATGATAAATTCTTTAAGTAAGTCAATTGAAAGGCCACATATAATAATATATAATTCATAATTAATGATACATTATTTTGGCTTTTAAAGAGAGCACTTTGACTAATTGATACAAGTTACCTTATTAGGTATCTTAACTGCAGTTCAAATATCCTATTTTGTGCATTTAAGCACTTCAACACTCTATTATCATTATCACTGAGCTATGTGTCATGTCCATTACAACCCCTGCATTTTACTAGCATTTGGCTTGCATCTGAAGCTTGGGGCAATGTTTTCTACACTGGCACCCAAATCATTTTCCCAGCCTTTGCTGGTGTAGTGTCTGAACCTGTGGGAGCATGAGATAAGGGGAGAACATAGTCCTACCATGTCAAAGGGCAGCTGCAATTTCATGGGAAGTGAGATATTTCTAATTGTTTTTCCCAAAAGCTATCCATTTTAAAAACGGAAGGAGCATCCCACTTAATCAATCAAAAATTCGAGAAAATAAATATGGGAATATTTGACAGAACAGGAAAATCCGCCCACGGCCAAGAAAACAAAACTGGACATGAATATTCTAAAATATTTCCACGATTGAACAATGTGAACCAGATGACCAAGATTTGTATGGGATAAACATATTATCCTATAGTCGGTTCAGGATATTTGGATTATCCCTTGGCCAATACAATATATTTTCCCTCGGGACCTGCGGCCCTCGGGCAGATATATTATATTGGCCTCGGGATAATCCCAATATCCTGAACCTCATATAGGATAATCTCTATATCTTCCAACTTTTTTGGGGGATGGTGTTCAGCATTTGGTGTTCAACATTCAACATCTGTAGCAAATTCAGGTGATGACATTTGCAGGTTTATGCCTTGTTTCTTCAAGTGGTTGCAAAATTCCTATTTTTTCAAGTTTGACCCCCAAATTTGCAAAATATGGCAGTTACTCATGATTTTTAATCATTTTCAAGTGGGTGATAATGGGGTTTTCAGTTTGGTGTAAGCTAAAATCTCAATTTAGTGCACCTGCTTGCTTCAATGTCAGCATATACTATTTTCGCTCAAATGTTCCATAAATGTGTAAATAGAGGGCACTCTATTTACTTGCAGGTCCTGAAGTGGATTGGTGGTCTCTTGGTGTGTGTTTGTACTAGGGGTCACACGGTTTGAGATTTCACGGTTCGGTTCGGTTATTGTATTTCACAGTTCGGTTCGGTTCTGATTGCGGTTCTCACGGGCCTCGTGAAATGAGCAAAAATATATGAAATTGATCCGAAAATCAGAAAACATACTAAGTGTGTCACAGTGTTTTATTGTATTCAGTATTGTAAGTATCCAGTTTCACACAATGTTTGTTTGTTTGTTCAGTCTTTTTTCCCTCCCTCCCTCCCAAAATATCTGTGTGTTCACTGTGTTGATCTTCTTGTTTGATGTTCAAGTTTTTTCAACACATAAAATAACTTGTCAACTGTTGGCAAAATTAGCACAGTACTTCACTAAACTGAATAAATGTTTTCTTTAGAAATATAACTTAAGTTCAACACTTTGTCAGGACTCAACATGGATCAAAGGCGAACGTAATACACAGAACGTGACTCGTTCGCAAATTCAATGCATTCGGCGTTCGGCTTTTTACAGTATACTGTTCTATCAACCAATAGGATTGCGCGAAATGTTTAGCGTAGGTCACTTCCGGGTCAATATGCCGGTGAAATTTATCAACATTTTCCTTTTGTTTTTGTTATCTGCCGTCTATATCAGAAGATCGTCGTAAATATCAGGTATGGTGCGCATTATTGCATGATGATTAACGATTCGAGACGATGTTTAGTTAATTGGTATTACACGAAAGCTTGAAATGGAGTTTAATTCCGAGTTTACATTTTTATTTTTCTGAAGTGAAATTGAAAATGTCACGGTTCTTCAAGAACCGCGGTTTTCAAGATTGTGTGCGAGCTAACCCACGCGGTAGTATCTCTTCGGGACGTATCGAAACCACTCCGTCCCGAAAAACCGTTAATTTGAATTTAAAACCTACCCCAGTGTTTGAAAATCAAGGATTGTGAGTCTCACACTTCACCGTTTTTCTTCAAACTTGTTCCGTACAAAGCTTCACAGAAATACCTTTCAGTCGATACATTGTTTTCGTGTACAAAGTACCTCGTTTTAGCGGCGTTTTGGTCCCCAGCTGTGAGATAAAGCAAATTTTCATAACTTTCAACTGTAAGTCAAGTTATCTCGTCAGTCTTTTACCCATTCTCGCCCATAATTTCAGAATGGACTCCCATTACAACCTTCCATCGCTACGTCTTGATTTTTGGGCATCAAACGCAGCAGTTTCTAAATCATCCACACATCTCTTCAAATTTGACCAATACGTCCCGTCATCTTCCACTAATAGATAGACTCGGCGGGGCGTAGTGGAAGGTGACGGGACGTATTAGTCAAATTTGAAGAGATGTGTGGATGATTTAGAAACTGCTGCGTTTGATGCCCAAAAATCAAGACGTAGCGATGGAAGGTTGTAATGGGAGTCCATTCTGAAATTATGGGCGAGAATGGGTAAAAGACTGACGAGATAACTTGACTTACAGTTGAAAGTTATGAAAATTTGCTTTATCTCACAGCTGAGATAAAGCAAATTTTCATAACTTTCAACTGTAAGTCAAGTTATCTCGTCAGTCTTTTACCCATTCTCGCCCATAATTTCAGAATGGACTCCCATTACAACCTTCCATCGCTACGTCTTGATTTTTGGGCATCAAACGCAGCAGTTTCTAAATCATCCACACATCTCTTCAAATTTGACTAATACGTCCCGTCACCTTCCACTACGCCCCGCCGAGTCTATCTATTAGTGGAAGATGACGGGACGTATTGGTCAAATTTGAAGAGATGTGTGGATGATTTAGAAACTGCTGCGTTTGATGCCCAAAAATCAAGACGTAGCGATGGAAGGTTGTAATGGGAGTCCATTCTGAAATTATGGGCGAGAATGGGTAAAAGACTGACGAGATAACTTGACTTACAGTTGAAAGTTATGAAAATTTGCTTTATCTCACAGCTGGGGACCAAAACGCCGCTAAAACGAGGTACTTTGTACACGAAAACAATGTATCGACTGAAAGGTATTTCTGTGAAGCTTTGTACGGAACAAGTTTGAAGAAAAACGGTGAAGTGTGAGACTCACAATCCTTGATTTTCAAACACTGGGGTAGGTTTTAAATTCAAATTAACGGTTTTTCGGGACGGAGTGGTTTCGATACGTCCCGAAGAGATACTACCGCGTGTAACCGTCGTGGAGGTATGAACCGCGGTAACCGCAAGCCACGGTTAACCGTGTGACCCCTAGTTTGTACGAGTTCCTCACTGGAATACCCCCATTTAATGACCAGACTCCTGAGCTGGTTTTCCAGAACATTCTCAATAGGGGTAAATATACTTCATTATTTCATAATACTACTGTTTTCCCTTGGAAATTAAATCATATTTTCTATCATGAAATCATATTCATTCAGAAAAATCATATTCACCCTGGAAAAATCATAGTCTGCAGAAAAAAATTGTATTGGGATCCAATTCACTGCACTCAAAACTTGAAGTGAAAAAACAATTTTGGTCGCCTATTATATATAAATCTAGCTCATTAAACCCTTGGTATTAGTCAATGGAGGCGGTATATGAATACCATATTCGTCACGGAAATAATTACACATTATATGCATAGAGTGTTTTGCAAGAAAGTATTATACCTATATGTGGCGATGTCGAGTTTTCACAAAACAAGAGAACAAATGTATAGTTAAAGAATTTATTTATAAGAGAAATCAGCTACTTACAGGTTTTGGTTCGTTCAAGCAACAAGGTTTTGAGGTTTCACTGCCAAAATTCCTCTTTTATATCTCAAATTTTGAGGTGGGCAAAGCTGAAATAAGAAGTCTTATCGAATAAAATATTTAAAGTCCCCGTCTAAAGTTTGAAAATATTTTTTTATCTTTCATTTACTATTTGTCAGGACTTAAAAAGTGATTTTAGAGATTTTTGAACAAAAAACGATTTTTGAAAAAAAAGTTATGAGCATTTCATTTCTCAAATATTCAAATTTCCCGCCATTTTTCAAAAAAAGTTGAAATTTCTTAATCATCAAATATTTCTTAATTCATTTCAAAAGAGATTATCTATTTAACACCAATGCAAAGATTGAACAAAGGACACAATATTTCAATAATAAAATGCCATATTTAATGGGCCAATTCAATGTTTTAGCATATCAAAAATATTTTGAAACATTAGTGATGTCACTAAGGTACCAAAAACTTTTTGAAAAAAATTGAAATTTTTTTTTCGATGTCAATCTTTTCTAAATATGTTAGACTTCATAAAAAACCAATGTTGATTGTCTAACCAGGTTAAAAGGAAGAATAAATTATGTTTTAGATATCATTGTACCATTGGTTTCTATGAGAACTAAAATTTTGAAATGCATTTTTCTCAGAACCATTTTTATGCACTGATAAGTTCATTTCTCGCTTATTTATGAACCGATTTTCTTAATTTTTTTCGGCAAAAAACATGGGAGGATGAATGTTATAGATTGGTATGAATTGTGGCTAATTAGAAGATATGAGTGACCTCTAAAAGTTGGTTTTAAATAAATTCACAAATTTTGGAACAAAAAGTCTATCAAAAAACATTTTTTGAAATTAAAAAAAAAAGTTTCACATATCACACTTTGATAACATTGGGTAAGACTACAATATAAGCCAAAGTGGTTTAAACTTTATATGGGGCCTTTAAGAAATCAATACTAAAGTTGGCCAATGACACATGTGAAATTTTATAAAAAGTCATCAAGAAATAGTGATGATTTTCTACCTGCAAAGCTTGAATGTTTACCAAAAGTGTGAGAATTTGGTAGGTTTTGGTGAGAAAGGAATGTCAAGACAAAACCTTTGAGCAACGTCTTGTGAACTCTGGATTATAAATTTTGATTTAGATTAAATAGGTATTAACATTCATTAAGTATACAGCAATATCAATGTGTTTTGGTAAGTTGAACTCAAAGTCTTTAAAGTTATACTAAAACCATCATCAGAATCTCATTAGAATGCTAGTGATATTTCACTGAAGAACTTTTACATTTGATTATGTTATTTCATGCCAGACATGTGAGTTCAAAGATCATTAAAGCAAATATTAAGTAACATGATTTCACAACAAAATAGGATATAGAGAACTTCATAGAACTATAAAGTGGAGTCACTGTTTTTGATACCTCAAATATATTACTTTCCAACACACAGAGTTATAAATATAAGGGATTTATAAACACGCTATATAAGTGAGTTGTGAAATCTCTTTGATACCTCAAATATATTACTCATTCGAACACACAGAGTTATAAATATAAGGGACTTATAAACACACTATATACACAGCCAATATAATTCGGCGCCGTTTCGGCATCGAAAACATTCGGTGCTGTTCCGGCACCGTTTCGACACCGTTCCGGTGTCAAAGAAATGATGGTCCCCCAGGGATTATAGTCCCCTTTCTTAACGGCCCTTACTGGCCCTGATTGTGTATAAGATAATGAGGGAAAGAGTTGTATTTAGGTCACCATATAAATCAATGGAGGGTAGGACCATAATTTGATAGGACCTCCTACCCTTTTACACCGGCACCGAAACCTTTGAACACCAAAATTTGCCACTGGACTACGGCACCGAAATTTGGCACCGAAACGGCGTCGAAAATCAGATAGCATTTTGGAAGTGTAAGTGAGTTGCATAATCTCTTAAATATTCTAAAATATATTACCTATACCAACAAACAGAGTTATAAATATAAGGGATTTATAAACATGCTATATAAGTGAGTTGCGAAATCTCTTTAATATTCTAAAATATATTACTTATTCCAACACACAAAGTTATAAATATAAGGGATCCATCATTCATAAACACGCTATGTAAGTGAGTTTTGAAATCTCTTTAATATTCTAAAGTATAGCCTTATCCTAACAAACAAAGTGTTTGAATAATATTGAGAAGCTGTTTGTCTAACCACACTTGATAGGAATTATACTCAAAAGGAATCCAATATGGCTGCTCAGTTCAAATGACTGCAGTTTTTCTTAAAAATGATTAGATTTGGTTATTTTTGGGAAATAATGAACATGTCATTTTTTATCAAATTTGGACTAAATATAATAGGCTGACTGAGGGAATAGAATTTCTGCTAAAATATCCAATACGACACTCAATTCAAAATAATAAAATTTAACTGTATGCTTATATATGATGCTCAGGAAAGAAAGAAAATACTGTGTATGTATAGCTCCTGTACTTTGTTTGTTGTAAAACATGATGCCTTGGACACCTGCTTAAAAGACATTTTACTGGAAAAATATGAAAATGCTGTCAGGGTGACTGAAACCCCAAAAAACTAAATAACTCTCAACCATAGTGTTTTGGCTCTATGGTTAAAAAGTTGTTTGGTTTTATTTCTGTGGCAGTCACCTCTGACTGCATTTTTCGAGGTGGGCAGCTGTCCAAGGCATATCACCACTCAGGCGTTGTTTCCTTAACTTTGCATTCCCACTGTGCAGTCATGCAAATATTTGGAAACAACACCAAGTTCAACTGAATGACACCTTCAATGGAATCAAATGAATGAGTCCAGGTCTTAAATCCTTAATTCAACAACTATATGAAGTAAAATTATACAAGCACTGATTGAGTATTTTGTTCAAAACTGAATACAATATTAAGCAAAATACTCAATCGACCAGGCACCAGCCGATGAATTGCAGCAAGTGTGACCCAGGCATAAACTCTAGTCTAGTACAGCTGTGAGTTTTGTATGAGATGTGTTATGTCTATATGACCTAAAACCTAGTTATATGTTGTGTCTATGTGTATATGACCTGACACCAAGTAAGTACTTTTTGACAATCTTATCTTCAAGTATGATAAATGAGTTATTGCTATATACTCTCTTGTTAGTAAAGATCAGCATACACTCTGATCAAAACATTTGTGCATCAACTGAATTGTCTAAAGTTCTTCACATTAAAAACGTGGGTCCAATTGAGATCATGTTGCTATTCCCTGCCAGAGAGCTCTTACAATTCCATTTAATTGTACAGTTTCCAAAGGTTTCATTAGGATACAGAACATCAGACACTTCTTGTCTAAATTAAGTAACTAGAGAAAATATTTTCGAAAATAATTGCCCACATATAGGACTTTCACACTTAGTTGTAACTTCAGTTTCTTAATATAAACCCTTCCAATTCTTCAACTTTTTACGATAAATTAAGATCAATTTCAATCTGATTAGATCAAAATCAAAATTTGAAAAGAAAATTGAACAGAAAATGCATGTAGCTGACAATTCTTCTGTGTTAGTATGAGCACATATAAGAATGATAAGTAAAGTTCTGGTTGTGGTGATTTATGTCAACGTTAAAGTACATCCTTGGGACCAGTCATTTTTAAATTTATTGAATCCTTCAATCAAAATCCTCTCCATTGGAGGAACTCGTCCTTGAAAGAACTGTTATTATAGTTCATAAAGATACAAATCATTTTTAAAATCTGTAAATATTAGATGATGATGCACAAAATTTTTGACCATAGGGTATATATTATCCCTTCACATATCAATGTCGACCAAAACTGAATCAAATAAACCAACTGTTGAACTAGTGATTTATATATTAAGAATCACATTGGTATACAATATTTAAGATGGATTTCACAGGACTTTTTATATCAGTTGTACTGTGTTCATCTCTTTGTGAATGTGGAAATATTCTCGTTGTACCAGTGGATTTTGGCTATAACAGCAGAATGAGAAATATGATAAAAATTGGACGAATTATGTTGAATGCAGGGCACCAAGTAACCTTCTTGCTTTCTGACCAGATTGAACACGATGCTTTGTATAAAATGGGCGAGACGAGTACTATGAACAAAACATTCAATGTTATACATTTCAAGAAGCCACCTGTTGATGTATCCAAAGACATGAATTCTTTGAATCAGGATTTTATAAACAGTTTGATGGGTAATGCTGTGAATGCATTTGACAATGTACTACCAATATATTCGGATTTTATTTCCTTACCTCTGGAGGACAGAAGTATTTGGAAAAAATTTGCCAGGTCAAAGTTCGACTTGATAATAAGCGATGAGCGTATGTTTGTTTCAAGGGTTATAAGTGCAAGTTTCAATATTCCATTGATTCTCTATGAAAATTGGGGACCGATGATTTTTGATACAAATCTTGTACAAAGATTCAATCTTGCATATGTTCCTGCTTTCCTTCACCCATCCTCTGACATTATGTCTTTCTCAGAAAGAGTTTACAATGTTTGGGAGTACTATAAACTAAAAGAAGTGAACAGGAAAGTTTACAGTATATCTGTTGCAATATGTAAAGAATTGGGTTATGGAGATGCCTGTGATAACATAAACAATGCTGAAAAAACTGTCTCTCTGGTCTTTATGAACAGAAATGATGCACTTCATTACCCACTTCCCTTAATGCCACATGTTATATCTGTAGAAGGATTTTTCCTCGAAAACCCAAAGCCTTTAGATCGACACTATGCCAACATTATTGAGAAAGCTGGAAAACATGGGATAATTGTTGTGAGCTTTGGGTCATTGTTCCGTAGACTCTGGCCAGAACTTCGGACCACATTTGCCAAAGCATTTGCTGCAATGCCACAAACTGTGATTTGGAGTTACGAAGGCCCTACACCAGAAGGTCTTGGAAATAATACGATATTGAGTAAATGGATACCTCAAGAAAGCCTATTGAATCACCCTGCTACTAAACTATTTGTGACACAGTGTGGAGCTTCATCAAGCTTTCAAGCTTTGCATTACGCCCTCCCTGTAATTGGAGTACCATTCTTTTTTGATCAGCCTTTCTATTGCCAGAAACTCTCCCATAGAGTAAAATCTGGTCAAACTGTTTCTGTGGAAGGAATCACCATGGAGAAACTTCAACGAGCCATGAAGGAGGTTATAGAGAACAAAAAATACAAGGTGAATGCTGAAAGAGCTGCTGCTATATACCATGATCAACCCATACCACCAAAGGACAAACTTGTCTACTGGGCTGAATATGTAATACGCCATAAGGGTGCACCCCATTTACAATCCCAAGCTGCTAATGAACTGAATTTCTTCCAATATTATTTGCTCGACATTATAGCACTAGTGTGTTGTGTTTGCATTATCATTGGAACAGTTCTGATAATTATAGCCAAGAAAGTCATTTGCTTCATATTCTCTTATCAGAAGGTCAAATATGATTAATAAACTATTCACACATAGCTAGGCAAGGTGTGTCCGATTCTAGACAATTAGAGGACAATATTTCATATAACTGCATTGCATTATATAACCAACAACTCACACAAGGGGTCATTTTAGATCCAAGTGAAACCAATGAAACTGATAAGCTTATAAACTTAGTTTTGTAAAAATCTGAACTGAATTTCTTCCAATACTATTTGCTCGACATCATAGCACTAGTGTGTTGTGTTTGCATTATAATTGGAACACTTCTGGTTATTATAGCCAAGAAAGTCATTCTTTTCTTAGTCTCTTATCAGAAGGACAAATATGATTAATAAAGTAATAATTGCTCGATATTAAAATCGATGGCTTTGAGGCACAAATCTGTCCTTTTGCAGGATAAACTGAACCATGAGTAATGACTTTTATATGTCAATTAGCTTTTGAAGTTTTAGTTTTTATCACTTGAGATGCTGAATGATGTAGGAATTGTTTAAGAAATTGGCACTTATCTCATAATTTTTTCACTACACACCTTTTGAGGTTCCAGCTACAATATAATGTTGAGAAATAGATATTGAATCCAACCATAGTTTGATCTTGATGATCATTGTGAATTATTCTGTTTTTTGGATTATGGCTATGGCTTGGGGAATGGTTGTTGGCCCTTTGAAATGCCTATGGACTTCAAGACCTAATTTTGTCTTTCCCGCATCATTTGAAAGTGATTATGCTCTATTTGTATGAGTACTTTTATCTACATATCTATTTTTGATGTTACACACTTAAACGTAACTTCATTCAGTGGTGGAGGGTGGCCCTCAAGGGAGGTACATGGGCTGACCAGGGTACTATCCTCTATTACTGAAATTATGATTAATATCTAACTATTCTGGATGTACATTACCAATTTTGGGGAAGGTATAGAGTTAAAGTAATGTGTAACAATTTTTCTAGTTCTAACGGAACCAACCTTGGGGAAGGTACCCTTTATAAAGCTGATTTAATTCTCTGGTTTTTAAAGTATTTCTCTGTATATATATACCAAGCTCAGGGAAGATATGTTATATTTCTTAGGTGCAACATTTTTTAATCCCGAATTTATGGATACTCAAATTTGATGTAGTTGTATAATATGGTAGAAATATGAAAGTCCGGTGGTGGTTCCACTACAGATTCAGAAATGCAGAATATAGAAATACCCCCAGACTACACCCTTAAACAACAACAACATTATGATATATTTAATAGAGAGATTTCGCATGGCGTGAAAGTACAACTTATAACGTATACTTATACTTATAACCAAAAGTACAAGGTGTTTCATAATGTGGGCTTTTCGTCAGGAAAGATCCTCTCGGACTGTAATAAATAAAGGTCAAAGGGATGCCATTTGTTCTTTCTTGAATTGTAGCATGTTTAGTTGATCCAAATGTGTTTGTCTAGAATAAAATAGGCTCATATATAGTACGTATGTTATAGACCTATCTCTTCTCAAATTGACTTTTTGAGATGCTCGTTATGAAACACCCTGTATGTCATTTGTTGAGCTACTGAATGGGTATCCAGGAATTGCTAGAACCTACTGGTTTGATTGGTGTTTCAAATTGATGGTTAAAGTATTTGATTGGATACTGTTCCTACTCAGCCAATTGGTCTTAAAAAATGCTTGCGGTCAATTGTTCCACACACATGCAGGCAAAGCTTTATACGGAGATCCAACTGTATACGTTTATCATCTCGTATATATACCGTTTTGTAAGTTCATTGAACTTATACTCTATTTGTATGAGTACTTTTATCTACATATCTATTCTTGATGTTACACACTTAAACGTAACTTCATTCAGTGGTGGAGGGTGGCCCTCAAGGGAGGTACATGGGCTGACCAGGGTACTATCCTCTATTACTGAAATTATGATTAATATCTAACTATTCTGGATGTACAGTACCAATTTTGGGGAAGGTATAGAGTTAAATTTGTAATGTGTAACAATTTTTTTAGTTCTAACGGAACCAACTTTGGGGAAGGTACCATGTTTAAACGTAAACCATGATACCATGGTATACCATGGTTTACCATGGTCTATCATGATTGGCCATGAAATTACCATCAACTCTGACCATGGTGGCAATGATGTTTTTTTGGTCAATTTTTGACCATGGTATAGCATGTTATACCATGTTTCATGGTATTTCATGTTCAAAGTTAACCATCAAATACCATGATATTATCATGGTATTTCATTGCCATGTTCCTGACCATCATTTACCATGGTATTACCATGGTATATCATGGTTGATTGCATTTCATGGCATTTCATTGTAAGGTGTGACAATCAAATACCATGGTATTATAATGCCATGTTCCTGACTATAATTTACCATGGTATATCATGGTTGATGGCATTTCATTATAAGATGTGACAATCAAATACCATGGTCATACCATGGTATTTCATTGCCATGTTCCTGACCATCATTTACCATGGTATTACCATTGTATATCATGGTTGATGGTATTTCATTGTACGATGTGACAATCAAATGCCATGGTCATACCATGGTATTTTATTGTTATGTACCTGACCATCATTTACCATGGTATTTGTCTAGAAGTCTTTTCAAGGTTCTTAATTAAAATTCGTAAGCTTCCAAAATCACCTACATCTTGCTACCTGCACACACTACATACACCATCATAACATCTCATACCCAGTTCACACTTCCTCATGTCTCTACCTTTTACCTTGCTAATTATTATTCACTAGAGCAGTATGCCAAAATTCCTGTTTAAAGTTAATTACTTAATAAGTAAGCAATAAACAAAACTCAAGAATGTGTTATGATTAGCTTAATAGAATACATATCATGACATTATCCCCCTTTTTAAAAATATACTTTATGAAATAAAATATATAATATACTCATAGTAATGATATGTAAAATTACAAAAAATCTAACATATTTACAGATCAAACTTATGTCATCTACCTGTCTACAACTACTATTACATAAGTTCTTCTTCTGATATGTAAAAATACAAAAATGACTAACATATTTACAAATCAAATGTAATCTACATGTTTACAACTACTACTACACAAGTTATTCTTAAACTTAATAATAATCTCAAAATCTTCACACTAAATATAAGGATACAATATTAATCCTCTTAGTTTCACAATGGAAGAAGATACATTTCAAAATACTCCTCTTATGTAGTCATTTTTATGACTTCAATTACAAATACTTAGCACAATCCACTTCTATTACTATCAGTAAATAAAGAAAATACTCTTACAACTACTTTTTATTATTATTTTTTTTATTTTTTATTTACAACTTTACACTGTAACACCTATATGTATGTATGCATACCATCCTTTGTCTTATCTATATGTGTTTAGACTAATCTACTCAAAAGATCTGCTCCAATATTGTCTTTGCCATGGATGACTTGACCGGTGTATTTGTATTGCTGTAAAAACAGCGACCACCTCATGACACGAGAGTTCTTGTGTTTTGCAGATTCTAAATATAGTAATGATTGGTGATCAGTCTGAATAACAAATTCAGTTCCATAAAGGTACTTTTGAAACTTTGTTATACCCCACACTATAGCCAAACATTCTCGTTCAACGGTGGAATAATTTCTCTCCCTTTGGCAAAGTTTTCTGCTACCATACAGAACTGGGTGTAGTTTTTCTTCATGTTCTTGCATCAATATTCCACTAACTGCTACATCAGATGCATCCGTTCGAAGAATGAACTGTTTGTGAAAATCTGGAAGCTTTAGTATTGGTTCTGTACTTAGAATGTCTTTGACTTCTGTGAAGGCTGCATCATGTGTATTGCCCCACTTTAGTTTGTTTGGTGAACTTTTCTTTGTAAGATCAGTAAGAGGTGCTGTTATATCAGAATACCTTGGTATGAACTTCTTGTAGTATCCAACAGTACCAAGTAGTGATCTTAATTCTGTTTTGTTTGTAGGGTTCCTTGCTTTGAGCATCTTTTCAACTTTCTCATGTTGTGTTGCTAAAGTTCCTACTGCAACTCTATGGCCAATAAAGTCCATGTCATTGTATCCAAAGAAACATTTTGATGGCTTTACTGTCAGATTAGCTGCCCGTATCCTTCTAAACATCTCTCTGAGAATTTCCACATGTGTTTTCCATAATTCAGTGTGAATCAAAACATCATCGACGAAATTCTCTACATTTTCCATTCCATTTAGCAGTTTCCTCATCATTCTATTGTATGTAGCAACTGCATTGATGAGTCCAAAGGGCATTTTAACAAAACGCATACTGCCTAGTGGTGTGTTGAATGCTGTTTTATCTCTATCTTCTTCTTTCACATAAATTTGCCAAAAACCCTTGCAAAAATCCAACTTTGATTTGTAATGACTATTTCCAAGTTTGGCAAAGATTTCATCCTCATTTTGCATAGGTTCACAGTCAAACACTGTAACTTTGTTCAGTTTCCTGTAGTCCATCACTGGTCTTCCATCTGGACAACCTTTTTTCTTCACAAGAAACATCTGAGCACTGTATGGACTATTTGCTCTTTCAATTACCCCAAGTTCCGACATCTCTAATATTAGGCGTTTTACAATTTCTACTGATTTGTGTGGTAGTTGAAAGGTTTGTCCCTTAACTGGTTTATCTGTTGTCAGTTTAATTTCATGTTCCACTAAAGATGTAGAGCCTGGCTTGGATGAAAAAATATCTTTGAATTCTTCTACCAATCTTTCTAACTCATCAGTATAACTGTGACATAAATCAGGATTGATGCTCACTTCTTTGTATGTTTCTTCCTTTTCACCTAGCATTTCTTCTTGTAGTATGCAGTCATTGTTCATTTCTTCCTGCTCATCATCTTCTATAACTGAAATGTTTGCAACTGCTTCTACTCTGACATAGTACTTTTTGAGCATATTGATGTGGTATGTTTTTAAGGTTCCATCTACATCTATCTTGTAGTCAGTAGGGTTTACCTTTTCTTTCACAATATAAGGTCCCTTCCACTGCATTAGCAATTTGCTGTTGTCTGTTGGTAGCATAACCAAAACCTTGTCATTCGCTTCTAATGACCTCATCTTTGCTTTCTTATCAAAATGCTGTTTGTATATTTCTTGGTTTTCACCAAGTGATTCTTTTGCTATATTGCAGGTTTCTTCTAATCTGTTTTTGAGGTCTAGCACATACTGGTATGTTGTTTTTGTTTCTTCATTTGGTTCATCTTTGCCCCAGAGCTCTTTCAAGATTGTCATTGGTCCTCTAACTGGCCTTCCATAGAGTAACTCAAATGGAGAGTAATTTGTACTATCTTGTGGCACTTCCCGGTATGCGAATAGAATTGGCTCTAAGTACCTATCCCAATCATTAGGTCTTTCGGCACACATCCGCTTTAACATAAGTTTCAAAGTACCATTGTATCGTTCCACAAGTCCATTGCATTGTGGATGGTATGGGGTTGTTGTGATTTGATTAATTGATAATAATCTACCCAGTTCCTTCATCAGTTCAGACACAAATTGTGATCCCTTGTCACTCAAAATCTGCTTGGGTATCCCAACTCTAGAAAATATTTGCATGAGAGCATCAGCTACTCTCTCAGTCTCTATGGATGGTAATGCTACAGCATCAGGATACCTAGTGGCATAGTCAACACATGTTAAAATGTGTCTGTTCTTGTTTCTTGTCATGGGATTTAGCGGGCCTACTAAATCTACTGCTACTCTTTCAAATGGAACTTCAATAAGAGGCATTTTCTGAACAGGCGCCTTTTTCAACTTTCCTTTCTGTGTAGTTTTTTGACAAATACTACACGACTGAACAAATTTAGTCACATCACTGTGTATACCTGGCCAATAAAAGCTTGCTGTGATTTTGTTCATTGTTTTCTTCGTACCTAAATGTCCTGCCATCAAAGAGTCATGAGCGAGTTTCATTACAGTATCTCTCAGTACACTAGGAACTACTAATTGCTTTATTTCATTGTTATCATTCACTTTTGGAGATGAATAGTATCTGTAGAGAACATTATTCTCTATTTCAAATCTGTATCTGCTTTTTCCAGGAGTACATTTTACATTCTCTTCTTGAGCATATTCTCGAAATTTATCTAAACTTCTATCATCATTCTGTGTTTGTAAGAATTGCTCAGGCGATATTATCTTGTTTATATAACCAGGCACCTTAAGCGGTCTCAGTGGTTTTTCACCTTTTGTTTTCATTGCTCTTGTTTCAACTGCACATGCTGGGATACAACTTTGTGTTTTAATTTCTTCTGTTTGGTTCATTGAAAGGGGCTCCTTGTTTCTCATTTCAGCACCGTCAACATTGCCTATAATAAGATCGCAGATTGGATTTGGAAGGCACAATGCTTCTACAATACCTGAAAGAAATGGAGTATCTATGCAAATCTTAGCTGTTGGTGCTTTTTTAATTGTTCTATCAATCATAAGATAATGTTTGTATTTTCCAGTGAACTGATTTGGTGCAACTAGGCTTTGATTGACTACTACCCCACTACACCCAGTATCTCTCAATACATTTACATATGATTCTCCTACTTTTCCTTCCTGTATATTCAGGTTTTCTGGTAAAAAGGAAATTGTATCACTACATGACCCTATGATAATGTTACAACCACTATGGTTTTCTATAACCTGAACAGCAGCACAAATTTCATCTTCGTCGCTTGCATATGTCATTTGGTTGTTTACATCATCATCTTCTATACAGGCCATTGCAACAGCTTTTTGTGTTGATTCTTTAGGACAATCTTTTATCATATGCCCTTTGCCATTACAACCAAAACATATTCTTTCATTCACTTCTACCCACTTTTTCTCATCTGTTTTCTTTGTAAGATCATTTTTGGGTTTATTCGAAGATAATATCTTTGGTCTCATAGCTTGTAAACCATGTGCTGTAGTAAAGCGCTCTGATAATTGGACTACTTGATCAGCTGACACTGTATCATGTTCCCTTAAAAACATTCGCATTTCCCTACTACAAGCTGCCATGTACTGCTCTCGAAGTAGAAGATCTTTTAAGGCATCAAATGTTTTCTCGGTTTTTGCTAATTCCATCCATCTTGAAAGATATCTTTCTAATCTACACATGAACTGGGTCGGTGACTCCTTCAGTTCAGGATGACTAGTGAAAAACTTTTTGCGGAAACCGCTTTCAGTCATTTGATAACATTTAAGGAGTGCTTCCTTGAGCTTTTCATAATCATCACCAACTAACTGATTTGTTCTATTGTAAACATTGAGTGCTTCACCAGATAAAAGGTTTCCCAAATACATACAATAGTTTTCTTGTGGCCAGTTTTGACTAATTGCATACCTTTCCATTCTTTCCAAATATGCATCCATACTATCTTTCTCCTCATTAAAAGGTGGCATTTTCGGTGCCTTGGGAATTTGTTTTGATTGTGATAACGCTGTTGTTTTAGTTTCCTCGATTCTGAGTTGAAGTTCTAGTTCAACTCTTCTTGCTTCTGCTTGCATCTTTGTCATTTCTAGCTCATGTTTCATTTTCTCTGATTCAGCTTTTCTGCATCTTTCTTCATGTCTCGCATCTCTTTCTATTTTGTCCTCTTCGATTTGCTTAGCTTCTTTATATTTCAGTTCTGCAAAGTCAGCTAGGCTCTTTCCTGTATAGCCAAGTTCCTTGCCAAGTTCAATCAAATTTATGTATTTCTCTGCCATTTTGCTTAAATAAGACTACGTACGTTTGATCTCTTTATCCTAACATAAATTTTTAATTTACACCAAAACTACTATTTTTCGGTTAGAAGTAATGAAGTAAAATTAATGATAAATTGTGAGCATTTTCAACTTGTTTTAAATTAAAGTTATAGTAAACCAATGAAATATGCTCAGATTTTTCTTTTTAAAATTGCAAATGTGCTTATGAGCACCACTTATCCAAAAATTGGGCAATTAGAGTGTAGCATGGACTAAAAATGCTGATATAAATACTGTATTGATATAAGAAGTAATTTTGATTAATAAGATCCTGTGATCTAGATATTGGGAACCTTTTTAGTTAAATGTGACTAAACTTGTTACACAAAAACGTTGGTTTCTGTAACAAAGGAATCTTGTGAGCAATGATATGTAGACTAATACAGTGCTCTGTAATTTAAGAAAAGTGGAAATTAGTGCACTAGTGATATTCCTGTACAAGGAAAATAAGAAAAAATGGTTGGGCAATTAGAGACCAAAAGATATTGTAAACCACAATATTTGGACAAACAAATTAGACCAAGTGCTCAATAATTTTGGGAAAGTAGGACTTTGAGCACTAGAAATAAAACAGAGATAAAGGTTCCTGTACCTGAAATATAAAAGAAAAAAAAATTGTACAGAATGAGAACTAATAAATATTATCAACGACAATATTTAGACTAACCAATGAGATTGAGCGCTCAACAATTTTGGGGAAGTAGGACTTTGAGCGCTAGAAATAAAACAGAGATAAAGGTTCCTGTACCTGAAATATAATTGAAAAAAAAATTGTACGGAATGAGGACTAATAAATATTGTCAACGACAATATTTATACTAACCAATGAGATTGAGTGCTCTACAATTCTGGGAAAGTGGGACTAAGCACTCGAAATAAAACAGAGATAAAGGTTCCTGTACCTGAAATATAAACAAAAAAAATGTATGGAATGGGAACCAATAGATATAGTAAACGACGAAAAAAAAAATATGGGGAATTGGAATTAATGAATATTGACAACGACAATATTAAGGGAAGAGGAACAAATAAATATTGTCAACGACAATATTTAAAACAACAGCAAAAATCTTAGTGTTCTCTAATTATAATCGGATTGGCGAAGTTGTGCACTTCATGTGAAAAGGATATTCTGTTTTTCCAAAAATTGAATCACTGCTAGATAATATATACTAAGACACTTTTCCGACTATACTACTACTAAGTACTACTACTACTACTACTACTACTAATGTACCTACAAGATAGTAGGTGATTATAGAACTTAAAGCTAGCAAATTCACATGTACACACTAGAACAGTAAGAAGGAACATACAATTACTTTAATAGAAGAGTAAGTACATACTTGATGTTTTCTTATTTGCCATCTTTAACTTGATCTTAGCTATTGATCCCGGACGAGCCCCCAGTTGTCTAGAAGTCTTTTCAAGGTTCTTAATTAAAATTCGTAAGCTTCCAAAATCACCTACATCTTGCTACCTGCACACACTACATACACCATCATAACATCTCATACCCAGTTCACACTTCCTCATGTCTCTACCTTTTACCTTGCTAATTATTATTCACTAGAGCAGTATGCCAAAATTCCTGTTTAAAGTTAATTACTTAATAAGTAAGCAATAAACAAAACTCAAGAATGTGTTATGATTAGCTTAATAGAATACATATCATGACAGTATTACCATGGTATATCATGGTTGATGACATTTCATGGCATTTCATTGTACCGTGTGACAATCAATAACCATGGTCATACCATGTCATTTCATTGTCAAAATCATAACTCTCATTTATCATGGTTTTATCATTGCATTTCATGGTTGGTGGTATTTCATGGCATTTTATTGTCAAACCTGACCATCAAATACTATGGTCATACCATGGTATTTCGTTGCCAAAATCATAACTATCATTTATCATGGCATATCATTGCATTTCGTGGCTGATTGTATTTCATAGCATTTCATTGTCAAACCTGACCATCAAATACCATGGTATTTCATTGCTAAAAAGAACTCTAAGAAGAGTGTCAAGTCTAAAATTGGTCAGAGTTGAAATGGATCATGAAATGCATTGAAATACCACGTTTAACCATGAAATGCAATGGTCTTTCTTGCAATGCAGTGAAATACAATGAAAGACCATGTTCAAAAAGTATTTTAACATGAAATATCTTTATTAATAAATGTTAATTAGATATCAAAATTATTATAATTAGTGATTCTGATATTCATCAAAATCACAACCTTATATACTTTTGTTCATTTATTTAATAAATTAATTTCTATGATGAACAATTAAGTTAATAACCCTAGAAACAAAATTTTTTTGGTAAATAAATATGCTCTACTTTTATTTGACTTTTGTCGGTAAAATAGGAGATAAACTTAATATTTTGTAAGTCAAACCTCCAGTCTTCGATTAAACATCTTGACTGTACTTCATTGCATTTGATGGTTTTCAACCATCATTTCATTTGATGGTTTGCATCCATCATTGCATTTGATGGTCTGCAACCATGAAATACTGCAAAATAACAGTATTTTAAAATGCAAAATTTGAAGTATAGTGACCATGGTATACCATGGTAGATCATGGTAATTAAATGGCTCCACTGCATATCATGGTTGAATGTCTAGACCATGATATCACTGCATTTGATGGTATTTGACCATGTAATACTGTGAAACGGTGGTATTTTTTAGATACAAAATTACATGTTAATTGACCATGGTATATCATGATCGTTAAATGGCACCATTGCATTTCATGGTCGGGAGCGCTTTTTTAACATGGAGTTTCCCATTGAAAAAATACTGCCGTTTCACAGTATTTCATGGTCAGAAACCATCAAATGCAATGATATCATGGTCAAGAAACCATCAAATGCAATGATATCATGGTCGAGAAATTGACCATGATATCATTGCATTTGATGGTTTCTGACCACGAAATACTGCAAAACGGCAGTATTTTTTCAATGGAAAACTCCATGTTAAAAACACGCTGTTAACCATGAAATGTAATGGTGCCATTTAACGATCATGATCGGCCATGGTAATACCATGGTATTTCATTGCATTTCATGGCCATATACCATGGTATACCATGGCCATTCAACATGGTACCCTTTATAAAGCTGATTTAATTCTCTGGTTTTTAAAGTATTTCTCTGTATATATATACCAAGCTCAGGGAAGATATGTTATATTTCTTAGGTGCAACATTTTTTAATCCCGAATTTACGGATACTCAAATTTGATGTAGTTGTATAATATGGTAGAAATATGAAAGTCCGGTGGTGGTTCCACTACAGATTCAGAAATGCAGAATATAGAAATACCCCCACACTACACCCTTAAACAACAACAACATTATGATATATTTATTGTCATTTGATGGTACTTTTTTATGCTACGTTTTATTGACTTATGCTCATACTTTATATGTATATGTTAAACGTAAATGATCACAAATGGATGTACCAACCTTGGGGAAGGTACCCTCTATAACATTTGAAACTCACTGGACATTTTAAGTAACTATTCTGAATATACCAACCTTGGGAAGGTGTATTCTTCATATTCATACACAACTGTTTTAATCTGATATATTTTGTCCAAACGCCAATGCGGTTGCTTGACATTGGCAATTTATATGTATTAATAATGAATAAATAGCCTTTTTATAAAGGACAATAAATATATACATACATACATGAGTATTGACTATCAATTTCTAATTTTTCTTCAACATGTATTGTAATGACTTCAGTATGAATGAAATGTCCCTTTTTTATACCTACCTGTATATGTTGGAGTTCTGGTCTTGGATTGTTATATTGGTTCTTGAATGATGGAGGAAAGGGTATTTAGACATTGTTTCTTTCCACGTGAGATCGTGGGTTTGGGACATAATGTGTTTGTTTTTCTTATGACATACAACATATACGGTTTGCATAAGTCATGTATTTTGGGGCTTTAATCTTCAAGTGTGATAAACAAGTCATTGCTCTCTAGTTGTTACAACTGCTATATACTCTATTGGTAGCAAAAATCAGCATACCCTCTGGTCCAAAGAATTGTGCATCAACAGGAATTTCTAAAGTAAATATCATATATATTATAAATGGTATTATTTTTGCAATTGCAATTGAAGATTTTATTATGAATTGAAGAGACAATTGTAAATCCTTGCTGCTTAGTCTATTAAAATTAATATAAAAATCATTTTTAAAAGTTGTAAATAGTAGATGATGATGCACATATTTTTTTGACCAGAGGGTATATGTGATATCTGTTCATATACCAATGTCAAGGAGAAGTGAATCAAAAAAATAATGTGTTGAACTTGTGAGTTATATGTTAAGAATTACAGTGATATACAATATTAAAAGATGGATTTCACAGGACTTTTGTTATCAGTCATTTTGTGTTCATCTCTTTGTGAATGTGGAAATATTCTCGTTGTACCAGTGGATTTTGGCTATAACAGCAGAATGAGAAATGTGATAAAAATTGGAAGAATTATGTTGAATGCAGGGCACCAAGTAACCTTCTTGCTTTCTGACCAGATTGAACACGATGCTTTGTATAAAATAGGCGAGACAAGTTATATGAACAAAACATTCAATGTTATACATTTCAAGAAGCCACAGGCCTGTCAACTGTCCCGCAATTTGCGTATTTGTCACGCATTTGCTGAAGAATTTGAAGTCACGCCAGTTTTTTTTGCGTGACAGAAAATGTCACGCAAAATACGCATTTTACCTGGTAATTGTCAAGCAAAAATATTTCTGTAGAAATTTGTTCGAAATATGTTTACGATACGGTAAAAATACGAACGCCGGAAAAAACCGAACGCAATTTGTTCGGATTTGTCACGCGAATCCTGTATGTGTCACGCATGTTCATTGGAAATTTTTCTCATTGGAAATTTTTCGTACCTACCCCATAACATTTTTTGGCAAACAAAAGTTTGGCAAAGGTGCTCAAACTTTGGCCAAAGGTGTTTAAAAGTTGGCCAAAGGTGTTCAAAATTTGGACAAAAGTGTTCAGATTTGGACTTAGGTGTCCAACATTTTGAAGTCACTCATATTAGGTGGTCCCAAGTTGACAGCCCTGAAGCCACCTGTAGATGTATCCAAAGACATGAATTCTTTGAATCAGGATTTTATAAACAGTTTGATGGGGAATGCTGTGAATGCATTTGACAATGTACTACCAATATATTCGGATTTTATTTCCTTACCTCTGGAGGACAGAAGTATTTGGAAAAAGTTTGCCAGGTCAAAGTTCGACTTGATAATAAGCGATGGGCGTATGTTCGTTTCAAGTGTTAAGTGCAAGTTTCAATATTCCATTGATTCTTTATGAAAACTGGGGACCAATGAGTTTTGATGCAAATCTTATACAAAGATTCAATCTTGCATATGTTCCTGCTTTCCTTCACCCATGCTCTGACATTATGTCTTTCTCAGAAAGAGTTTACAATGTTTGGGAGTACTATAAACTAAAAGAAGTGAATAGGAAAGTTTACAGTATATCTGTTGCAATATGTAAAGAATTGAGTTATGGAGATGCCTGTGATAACATAAACAATGCTGAAAAACTGTCTCTCTGGTCTTTATGAACAGAAATGATGCACTTCATTACCCACTTCCCTTAATGCCACATGTTATATCTGTAGAAGGATTTTTCCTCGAAAACCCAAAGCCTTTAGATCGACACTATGCCAACATTATTGAGAAAGCTGGAAAACATGGGATAATTGTTGTGAGCTTTGGGTCATTGTTCCGTAGACTCTGGCCAGAACTTCGAACCACATTTGCCAAAGCATTTGCTGCAATGCCACAAACTGTGATTTGGAGTTACGAAGGCCCTACACCAGAAGGTCTTAGAAATAATACGATATTGAGTAAATGGATACCTCAAGAAAGCCTATTGAATCACCCTGCTACTAAACTATTTGTGACACAGTGTGGAGCTTCATCCAGCTTTCAAGCTTTGCATTACGCCCTCCCTGTGATTGGAGTACCATCCTTTTGGGATCAGCTTTTCTATTGCCAGAAACTTTCCCATAGAGTAAAATCTGGTCAAACTGTTTCTTTGGAAGGAATCACCAGCGAGAAACTTCAACGAGCCATGAAGGAGGTTATAGAGAATAAAACATACAAGGTGAATGCTGACAGAGCTGCTGCTATATACCATGATCAACCCATACCACCAAAGGACAAACTTGTCTACTGGGCTGAATATGTAATACGCCACAAGGGTGCACCCCATTTACGATCCCAAGCTGCTAATGAACTGAATTTCTTCCAATACTATTTGCTCGACATCATAGCACTGGTGTGTTGTGTTTGCATTATCATTGGAACAGTTCTGGTAATTATAACCAAGAAAGTCATTCTTTTCATAGTCTCTTACCAGAAGGACAAATATGATTAATAAAGTAATATTTACTAGACATTAAAATTGATGGTTTTGAGGCACAAATCTCCTTTTGCAGGATAGACTGAACCATGAGTAATGACTTTTATATGCCAATTAGCTTTTGAAGTTTCAGGTTTTATCACTTGAGATGTTGAATGATGTTGGAATTGTTTAAGAAATTGGCACTTAACTCATATTTTTTCACTACACACCTTTTGAGGTTCCAGCTACAGTATTGATTGTTGAGAAATATATATTGAAACCACCCATAGTTTCTTGATGACCATTGTGAATTATTGTGTTTTATGGATTATGGCCACGGCTTGGGGAATGGTTGTTGGCCCTTTGAAATTCCCATGAACTCCGTGGCTGGATTTTGTCTTTCCCACGTCATTTGAGAGTGATTATGCTCTGTTTGTATGAATACTTGTATCTACAGTTCTATTTTTGATGTTACACACTTAAATGTAACTTCATTCAGTGGTGGAGGGTGGCCCTCAGGGAGGTACATGGGCCCCCAGGGGACTATCCTATATTACTGAAATTATGATTAATATCTTTCTATTCTGGATGTACAGTACCAACTTTGGGGAAGGTTCAGAGTTTAATGTGTAATGTGTAACCATTTTTTCCACTTCTAACCGAACCAACCTTGGGGAAGGTACCCTTTATAAAGCTGATTTAATTCTCTGGTTTCTAAAGTATTTCTCTGTATATACCAAGCTCAGGGGTTTCATATTTCTACGATATTATACAACTACATCAAATTTGAGTATCCTTAAAGCGGCATTAAAAAACGCTGTACCTGTATATTATTTCTTAGGTACAACGTTTTTTAATGCGGACTTTAAGGATACTCAAATTTGATGTAGTTGTATAATATTGTAGAAATATGAAACCCTGATGGTGGTTCAACTACAGATTCAGAAATGCAGGATATAGAAATACCCCAACCCTACACCCTAAATCAATGACATTATGATATATTATTGTCATTTGATGGTACTTTTTATTGACTTATGCTCATACTTTATATGTGTATGTTATACGTAAATGATCACAAATGGATGTACCAGCCTTGGGGAAGGTACCCTCTATAACGTTTGAAACTCACTGGACTTTTTAAGTATTTATTCTGAATATACCAACCTTGGGGAAGGTGTATTCTTCATATTCATACACAACTGTTTAATCTGATATATTTTGTCCAAACGGCAACGCAGTGGCTTGAAGTCTGCAATTTATATGGATTAGAATTTGTTTGGTGCTTGTTTGTTAGATTGTTTGTACATATTAATCTTTTTATAATTGCATGAATAAATCACCTTTTTTGTAAAGGACAATAAATATATACATACATACATGAGTATTGGCTATCAATTTCTAATTTTTCTTCAACATGTATTGTAATGACTTCAGTATGATTGAAATTTCCCTTTTTTATACCTATACGTTGGTGTTCTGGTCTTGGATTGTGATATTGGTTCTTGAATGATGGAGGAAAGGGTATTTGGACCTTGTTTCTTTTCACGTGAGATCGTGGGTTTGGAACATATAGTGTTTGTTTTTCTTATGACATACAACATATATGGTTTACAATTAGCGTTTGCCATTCATCGTATCTAAAAAAGGTAAGTTTTTAAAGGTTTTTTGTTTTTTATAGAAATCAAAAATTAATTTTAAAAAAATCGTAACCATCGGATATCACTTTTGACACCCTTATATCACCTTTTAAAAGGTTTGAATGGTTTCAAAGTGATATTTGATGGTTTCAAAAGTGATATTCAATGGTTTGGGGATTTTTTGCTGAAATATGATATCCTGATCCATATATCAAATTTATCTTCACGTGATATTCGATCTATATCCTTCTAACCATGGGATAATATGCAATATTAGGCAAGCTGGTAATGATATGAATAAAACAGGTCTTGGCAAATAACAGATGCCCTGACTTGGATACCCTGTATTTAGTCTTTAGTATACACTTTATTTGTGAGTTCTGTATGAGATACATATGTTATGTCAATGTGACCTAACACCTCATAAATAATGTATTTTGGGGCTTTATTCTTCAAGTGTGATAAACAAGTCATTGCTCTCTAGTTGTTACAACTGCTATATACTCTATTGGTAGCAAAAATCAGCATACCCTCTGGTCCAAAAAATTGTGCATCAACAGGAATGTCTAAAGTAAATATTATATATATTATAAATGGTATTATTTTTGCAATTGCAATTGAAGATTTTATTATGAATTGAAGAGACAATTGTAAATCCTTGCTGCTTAGTCTATTAAAATTAATATAAAAATCATTTTTTAAAGTTGTAAATAGTAGATGATGATGCACATATTTTTTTGACCAGAGGGTATATGTGATATTTGTTCATATACCAATGTCACGCAGAAGTGAATTAAAAAAATAATGTGTTGAACTTGTGAGTTATATGTTAAGAATTACAGTGATATACAATATTAAAAGATGGATTTCACAGGACTTTTGTTATCAGTCATTTTGTGTTCATCTCTTTGTGAATGTGGAAATATTCTCGTTGTACCAGTGGATTTCGGCTATAATAGCAGAATGAGGAATACAATAAATATTGGACGAATTATGATGAATGCTGGTCATGAAGTAACCCTCTTGCTCTCTGATCAGATTGAACATGATGCTTTGTTTAAATTAGGTGAGACAAATAATATGAACAAAACATTTAATGTCTTACATTTCAAGAAGCCACCTGTTGATCCATCCAAGGACATAAATACTTTGAATCAGGATCATGTTGTCAGCTTAATAGGGGATGCTGTGGATGCCTTTGACACTGTACTACCTATATATTTTGATTTAATTTCCCATCCTCTGAAAGACAAAACTGTTTGGAAAAAGATTGCGAGTGCAAAGTTTGACTTGATAATAAGCGATGAGCTTATGATGGTGTCAAGGATTATAGCTGCAACTTTCAATATTCCATTGATTCTTTATGAAAACTGGGGACCAATGAGTTTTGATGCAAATCTTGTACAAAGATTTAATCTTGCATATGTTTCTGCTTATGTTGAACCATACTCGGACATTTTGTCTTTCTCAGAAAGAGTCTTCAATGTTTGGGACTATTTTAAACTTCAAAATGTGAACAGGAAATTGTTCAGTAAATCTTTTGAGATATGTAAAGAACTGGATTATGGAGATGCCTGTGATTACATAGAGAATGCTGACAAAATTGCCTCTCTGGTCTTTATGAACAGAAATGATGCACTTCATTACCCACTTCCCTTAATGCCACATGTTATATCTGTAGAAGGATTTTTCCTCGAAAACCCAAAGCCTTTAGATCGACACTATGCCAACATTATTGAGAAAGCTGGAAAACATGGGATAATTGTTGTGAGCTTTGGCTCAATGTTCCGTAGACTCTGGCCAGAACTTCGAACCACATTTGCCAAAGCATTTGCTGCAATGCCACAAACTGTGATTTGGAGTTACGAAGGCCCCACACCAGAAGGTCTTGGAAATAATACGATATTGAGTAAATGGATACCTCAAGAAAGCCTGTTGAATCAACCTGCTACTAAACTATTTGTGACACACTGTGGAGCTTCATCCAGCTTTCAAGCTTTGCATTATGCCCTCCCTGTGATTGGAGTACCATTCTTTTGGGATCAGCCTTTCTATTGCCAGAAACTCTCCCATAGAGTAAAATCTGGTCAAACTGTTTCTTTGGAAGGAATCACCAGCAAGAAGTTTCAACGAGCCATGAAGGAGGTTATAGAGAATAAAACATACAAGGCGAATGCTGAAAGAGCTGCTGCTATATACCATGATCAACCCATACCACCAAAGGACAAACTTGTCTACTGGGCTGAATATGTAATACGCCACAAGGGTGCACCCCATTTACGATCCCAAGCTGCTAATGAACTGAATTTCTTCCAATACTATTTGCTCGACATCATAGCACTAGTGTGTTGTGTTTGCATTATAATTGGAACTGTTCTGGTTATTATAGTCAAGAAAGTCATTTGCTTCATATTCTCTAATCAGAAGGTCAAATATGATTAAAAAAGTATTCACACATAGCTAGGCAAGGTGTGTCAACTTCTATCAATCAGAGGATAGTATTTCATATGACTGCATTGTATTATATAACCAGCAACTCACACAAGGGGTCATTTTTAGATCCAAGTGAAACTAATGAAACCAATAAGCTTATTTTCTTTGTTTAGTAAACATTTGTAACTAGTATCATGCTTTAAGTGCTATTATGCAGGTCAAATGGTAGTTGCAATGAATGGTTGTTAAATTCCAGTGAATGGATTTAGTATGGACTAATGCTGTAAGGCCATAGGACCTTTGCTCAGGAAAGAAGTTCCAATATAGCCACTCAATATAAAATGGCCACCATTTTATTTAGAAAATATATGTAATTTCTATGATTCAAATACCATTTAAGGTGCTATGGAAGTTAACAGGAAATGACAAAGCAGGAAGTGACAAAAAAATTTGCATTTTAAGACATTTTTTGAACCAAGATAACAGAGTTCTGTTTTGCCCTTCAGTCAATTCAACTAGTCCCAAATACCATTTACAGGTCCAGGATCACAATGTTCATGGTCAGAATGACCCTAAACATGATGAAATAACCTTTTCAGCCCTCTGAAAACGAGACTGAAAAATAGCTAAAAGAAGGAAGTAGGAAAGGTCACTGAGCAGAATGTTTCGAATTTTTCAGAAAATGTGCCTAATATATTGCTCTAAATGATACAATCTTTGAAAATTTGATAGCATTCATAGAAAAAGAAAAATTATGAAAAAACTGATTTGAAAAGCGATCTATTTTCCTTTTTATGACCGCCATTTTTTAAAGACAATTTTCTAAAATTTCAAAGATTGTATCAGTTAGAGCATTATATTGGGCACATTTTCTGAAAAATTCAAAATATTCTGTTCAGTGACCTTCCCTAGCTCCTACTTTTAGCTTTTTTTCAGGCACACTTTCAAAGGGCTAAAAAGGTTATTTCATCATGTTTGAGGTCATTCTGACCATGCACATTGTGATCCTGGTCATGTAAATGATATGTGGAAATAGTTAAATTGACTGGAGGTCAAACCAGAACTCTGTTATCTTTGTTCAAAAATGTCTAGAAATGCAAAATTTTTGTCACTTCCTGTTTCGTCATTTCCTGTTAACTTCCATAGTACCTTAACAGGTTTGGTTCAAATTTTATATGCTGATGACTTAGTGGTGAGGGACATTTACTGGAATTGTTAAGACTTTGTCTGCATTTTAAATAGTGTAAAAAAGTATAATTACTGCACTTGGTGATTCATCTCGTATATGTATATGGATTCAAGTTAAGGTCACTTAATATTCTGCCTTATTATCAAACTGAACAAACATTGAATATAACATGTGATTTGTTGCATTAAATGCTTTGATAGCCTAGAAATGAATGAAACTAACAAAATATGACTAGTCAAATTTAAAATGACATGTGACAATTTTATATCAAAAAGTGACTGAAAGCGACCTCCCTAGCCACTGTTGGGAGTCCTAATATGTACACGTAGTGTATTTGAAGGCTTGTTGTTTGTAATAACATTGTACGTGAATACACATATCATAATGCTGCATCAAAAAATAAATGATTGAATTGTGCCATATTTACTGGCAAAATTTAAAAATAAAAAATTAACATTGAAAATATCCAGCAACACATCTCTTTCTTTTCACCAATTACTCTGTTGTGTGTGCAATCAATGATGAATGTCAAGTAGATACACCAATTTATCGTATGATCTGTAAAGTGAAGCCCTCTGATTGGTCAGTTCCTGTGCTGTACCAACATGTATTACTACTGAGATTGTCCCGATTGATCATCTCCCTAGCAATACAAAAAATATTGGTACGGAGGGGACAATCTCAGTAGCGGTACAGAGAATACAGAATAATTCTCAGGGATTATCTCCTGAGTAAAATGTATTGGCTTAAGATCACACGATAAAAATGTTATTGAATGATTTGAAGTGCAATACAGGATATATTCTGTCTCGATATTCTGTATTGGCACTCGACTTTGTCTCATTCCAAAACGGAATTTCTCAAGCAGAATATATCCTGTAGTGCACTTCAAATCATTCAATAACTTATAGTACCATTGTTTTACCCCATTAATATTACCTTGGTAATTGTTACAAAACAGAAAAACATGAATATTGAGTTTTCATCCCCATATGAAAATAAAAAATGAACTTCTCTAATGTACAAGAGTGAACTCTGTGCTATTCTTTAAGCGACACTTTAAACGGCTGCCTTATTTAAAAAAATATTATTTTTGTTTGAGTTCTATGGTTTTTCTTGTAACATCAAAATTGAATATGAATAGTAAAAAATAAATAATTTTAGTAATTACCTATAGGATATGAAATCCTGAAGTGAAGTACAGGGTGAACAAAAAAATTAACCTGAACAAATAGTTCAGTTTGACTTTACAATAAATCCATGCTAAATGCTTGAGTTAATTATTAACAATTTACTGTGCTACCTTATTTGGCTCACTCCGTGTTTAAGCTATTAAGCATGAATATGTCATTTGTTTCAAATTTTGTTCTAGATATAGCATGGCCAGAAGATGATGAAGCTGTTTATCCTCCTGCACAACAAGTTATAGAACAACTTCTCATGTTTCACCCCAATCTCAGACCTAAAGCTAAAGGTAAGTAAGATGATGAAGCTCTTTATCCTCCTGCACAACAAGTTATAGAACAACTCCTCATGTTTGACCCTAAACTCAGATCTAAAGCTAAAGGTAAGTAAGATGATGAAGCTCTTTATCCTCCTGCACAACAAGTTATAGAACAACTTCTCATGTTTGACCCCAATCTCAGACCTAAAGCTAAAGGTAAGTAAGATGGTGAAGCTATTTATCCTCCTGCACAACAAGTTATTGAACAACTCCTCATGTTTGACCCCAATCTCAGACCTAAAGCTAAAGGTAAGAAAGATTTTGATGCTTTTTATCCTCCTGCACAACAAGTTATAGAACAACTCCTCATGTTTGACCCTAATCTCAGACCTAAAGCTAAAGGTAACTAAGATGATGAAGCTCTTTATCCTCCTGCACAACAAGTTATAGAACAACTCCTCATGTTTGACCCCAATCTCAGACCTAAAGCTAAAGGTAAGTAAGATGATGAAGTTCTTTATCCTCTTGCACAAAAAGTAATCGAACAACTCCTCATGTTTCACCCCAATCTCAGACCTAAAGCTAAAGGTAAGTAAGATGATGAAGCTCTTTATCCTCTTGCACAACAAGTTATAGAACAACTCCTCGTGTTTGACCCCAATCTCAGACCTAAAGCTAAAGGTAAGTAAGATGATGAAGCTCTTTATCCTCTTGCACAACAAGTTATAGAACAACTCCTCATGTTTCACCCCAATCTCAGACCTAAAGCTAAAGGTAAGTAAGATGATGAAGCTGTTTATCCTCCTGCACAACAAGTTATAGAACAACTCCTCATGTTTCACCCCAATCTCAGACCTAAAGCTAAAGGTAAGTAAGATGATGAAGCTCTTTATCCTCTTGCACAACAAGTTATAGAACAACTCCTCATGTTTCACCCCAATCTCAGACCTAAAGCTAAAGGTAAGTAAGATGATGAAGCTGTTTATCCTCCTGCACAAGTTATAGAACAACTCCTTATGTTTGACCCTAATCTCAGACTCGAAGCTAAGTTGTTGTTTTAGTGTTGTTAAGAAATGGTGATTTATTTGTGATAAGAAATTGATGTACAGAGTGGTCCAAAAAATGGGACACTCATATTTCGAAAATAGATATTGATTTTCTTGATGAAAACATGTCATATTATATACCAGTGAATAGGGAATTTACTCATCTTTAATTTGGTATATCATAAGTTCAAATTCATGATAATTTCTGTCAACCAGCGCCCATAATATAAATTACGTCATTTTCGTTTCAAAACTTACATAAAGAGATGTTCAATATGTCCGCCATTTTTATGTCCCCACCACATAGTGTGGGGCCATATTGTTGTCCTAGGCGCATCCGTCTGTCTGTCTGTCCGTACGTCCGGCAGTTTTTTCCAAAACCGCTACAGATATCACCTTCAAATTTTCAGGATAACTAATGAGTGCATACAGATGTGGACGAGAAATTCTTAGCTCGATACCTACTTCCTGTCGGCCATTTTGAAGTCAAATGCTAAAATCCTTGTCTGCAAACTTTAAGAAAAACGGCTTCACGGTTGCTTTTAAAACTTTAACATCTTGTTCAGCTTGCTTCATTCTACATCTGATTAGGTTTTGGACCTGTTAGCCCAGTCATGTCAGCCATTTTGAATGTCTTAAGAAAAGTAAGCGCGCAATAATACTTTGTATCATATTGAACGGTGTTTTTGAGTTTTCATACTTTAACTATTTAGAAGCTTTATAAATAATTTTAGGTGTACTTTGCCATAAAAGCCTATGTTATTGTTAACAGTAGTTATATGTGATAATTTTGTAAAAAGTAATCAGCGAAAACTTATAATCACTTTTTTATTGTCGGCCATTTTGGATTTTTCCATCCTAAAATCTTGTCTGTAAAGTCTTGTCCACGCGTTTTCAGGTGAACCATTTGGTAGATCAATTTTAAATTTTCAGGGATGATTCTTAGTATGAAAATCTAGATCTGATTAGTTTTTTGGCATTCTGGGTAAATGTCAAGGCAGCCATTTTGGATTTTCCGTCCTAAAATCTTGTCTGTAAAGTCTTGTCTACGTGTTTTCAGGTGAACTGTTTGGTAGATCAATTTCAAATTTTTAGGGATGATACTTAGTATGAAAATCTAGATCTGATTAGTTTTTTGGCATTCTGGGTAAATGTCAAGGCAGCCATTTTGGATTTTACGTCCTAAAATCTTGCCTGTAAAGTCTTGTCTATGTGTTTTCAGGTGAACCGTTTGGTAGATCAATTTCAAATTTTCAGGGATGATTCTTAGTATGAATATCTAGAACTGATTAGTTTTTAGGCATTCTGGGCAAATGTCAAGGTAGCCATTTTGGATTTTTCCATCCTAAAATCTTGTCTGTAAAGTCTTGTTTACATGTTTTCTGGTTTACTGTTTGACGGATCAATTTCAAATTTTCAGGGATGGTTCTTAGTATGAAAATCTACAGCTGACATTCTGGGTAAATTTTAAAGTGGCCATTTTGCATTTTCCGTCCCAAAATTGTAACAGTAAAGTCTTGTCTACTCATTTTCAGGATTACCATTTGATGGGATCACCCATGGGTGGGGACATATTGTACACATTTGTGTTCTTGTGATCAATTGGTGCCCTCAATTTTGGCCTAAATTGGTCAATAGCATGATTGATATGCTGTTGAGACAATAAATTTCACTTCTCAATAATCCTGTCCTTAAGGGACTGAATAGATCTTAAGGATTTATGGTATACCAATTCTTTCAGTCCTCCCCATACGTGGTAGTCGCAGACATTGGGTAATCGGGTGATCTGGGCGAGGCAGCGATTAAGGTGGATGAATCTAGGCATATTTTCCTTAAAACATTTGACACTCTTGTGAGATCCATTGCTTGGAACCCCATCTTGTTGGAAAATGTAATGATTCGAAAATAGCTCATATCAGGATGGTCCAAAAACAACATAATTGGATCATCCGATGTCAATGTCTGTGACTACCGGGTATTTGGAGAACTAACAGAATTGCTTTACTATGAACCCCTTACATCTACTCAGTCCCTTAAGGACAGAATTATTGAGAAGTCGAATACACTGTCTCAACAGCATGTCAGTAATGCATTTGACCAGTTTAGGCCAAAATTGAGGGCTATAATTGATCAAAATGGTGGTCATATTGAGCGTCTGTTTATGTAAATCAAGTTGACAAAAAACTTGTTTTTTGCAAGTTTCGGAAAACCTGTTTTGAAACGAAAATGACGTCGTTTATATTATGAACGCTGGTTGACAGATATTATAATAAATTTGAACTCATGATATACCAAATTAAAGATAAGTAAATTCCCTATCCACTGGTATATAATATGACATGTTTTCCTCAAGACAACCAATATTTATTTTTGAAATTCGAGTGTCCCATTTTTTTGGACCACCCTGTATTATTAGCTCAGCTCAGCAATTACAGTTGTATATACATTGTGTATTCCAGACCTGAGAGTGCATGAACTGTTTGAAACTACAGATTGGGAGAATCTACAGGACCTCACCATGCCTTTCATTCCTGAGCCTGATGATGAGACGGACACTGCATATTTTGATGGTATAGTGAAAATCAGCCCTATATACATGTAGTATGAAAATAGTCAAATACCTCAAAATGGATTATGAATGCTACGTTGCCTGATATAAACTAGAATTAAACCACTCAGATTTTTTTCCATTTTACCATATTGTTAACTTCAACTTGAAAAGAACAAAATTATCAACTTGAAGGGGTATTATTCTTATGGACAATTAAGAACATTATTTGTATGCATTGTATTTTTATATTACTTCATTTTCAGCTCGTAACTCTCTTCAACATGTGCAGATGTCTGGATTTGACTGGAACTAAATCAACCAATTATTTTCATCAGTGTGCAGTTATGCAGACCACATGGCCAGTATATTATAACAGTACAGTGAAACCTGTAAAGTAGAATGCCTCTTGAAGTGGAATATCTCTGTTAATGGATCACCTTTCAGAGTTCCAAGACCAACTTGCTGAATGTTAAATGAACCTCTCTAAGCGGAACACTCTCAAAGTGGAACACTTTCTCAAAGTGGAACACCTCCAAAGTTGAACACCTTTTAGAGATAGGAATTATTGTATTACAATAGAACTAATACAATGGCGAAATGATCAACAAATAGTGCATACTAAATTTGTCATCAGATCTGACAACAGAGCAAAAAGTGAAATAACAATATTGAAAGAATATTCTCCCTTGGACATGATGGACATACATACAGTTTAAGGATTGGATGAATTTTCACTTTTTAAGCAATAAGACATCATAAATCATGTCATCGTTAGATATGATTTGTCATTGGCACATTTTCTTCTCTTAGCCAAAACTATCTCCAAGTTAATGGGTAGTGCAAATAAGTTAATAGAGAGGTTAAGCAAGACGATTTTTATGACGCGAACCGCAAACGTAAACCTTTACGTTCCCGTTTACGTACTATGAACAAAGGTGCTTTAAGCTGAGGACTTAAGACGTAACGCAAACCTCAAAATGATTTTTTTCTTTTTCTTTAAGTGGCCTTTCGTTTTATTTTCTACTTTAAAAGTATAAAAAATATTACTTTATTGACAAATTGAAGTGTTAACAAAGGAAGGAGATGTTTCACACCCTGGTAGTGTTCTATGACATCCCGAATCTTACAAAATACAACTGGACGCAATAATATCTTTAAGCAAGTCTTTAAAGCATTCATAGTTTTATTACTATGGTGTCACAATATGTATAAAGAATTAGGATGAGTTGATATGTGGGTAATTGCAATTGCATGTAATCTCATCAGATTTTACATATGGAATGGGTGCCTCAACATCCAAGTTATATTTGATTAGATTGGGACACAAATGATCTCGATATATACACAGATTTGTGTCAAACATATTTATGTATTCGACCTATATCATATTTATCTCCATCGAACTTGATAAAGTATGAAAAATCCTTTACGGAACGACCGACCTAGACTTTGATTTTTTCACGTTTGGATGTACGTAAACCGGGAAATAAGTAGAACAATATGACGTCACATCCTGAGAAAACCCTGCGCGCGCCTTCCCGTTCGCGGTTTACGTTGTAAAAAGTGGTATTGCTTAACCTCTCTAATGTATAGAATCTGAAGTCTTATATTAAACTTTGATCAATTCCGCATATCTATATACAGTAAAACCTGTCTTAGTGAACACCTCTCTCTAGTGAACACCTGTCCCTAGTGGACACCCTTCCTACGCACATAGTCCACTGACTTCTTTATAAATTACCCTCTCTCTAGTGAACACCTACCTACAGTGAACGTTTTTTCTTGGCAAAAGAATGTTCACTATACACAAGTTTTACTGTACATAAACTAAGTATGTGTTATGAATTGGTTACATATTCTTCTACTTTTTTGTGGATGGTGTTCTGCAGTTGGCATTCGACGTCTTTAACAAATGGCAGGTGCTTAACTATTGCATGTTAATGCCTTGTCACCTTTACATTGAAGACATACTTTGTTCATTGCAAGAACTTTTTAGATACTGTAGATTGGGTTAATTTGGCGCTACTTAATTTGGCGATTTTGCCATTTTTGGCATATTGGCGGCTATTTAATTTGGCGGATATGCAAAAAAAATTTTAACTTACGCGCTGTTTGCGAATTACCATGTAAATGGGCATGTTTGGCTATGTTGATTTTTTCTTTTGAGGACCACTGGCGATATTCACCAAGTTTGCACATTTTTGTGAGATCATCCTTTACATTTTGCAGCTCAATCGATGCTGCTACTATACCATGCTTTTCCTCTCCAGTTTTTCCCTGAGTTAATGAGTGACTGACAAGTTCTGAGCCAATTTATGAGAGACTTTTTTCATATTTTTGAAAAAACTAAACCGGAAGTGACCTAAATACACTGGACTAAATACCCTAGATAATTCCCGGGGATTCATTCTAAATTTTGGCGAAGATTTATATTGGCAAATTTTTCAATTTCGCCAAATTCGCCAAATTAAAGCGGGCGCCAAATTAACCCAATCTACAGTATTATTGAGAATTGTATAAAGACATATTGATGGAACATTGTTGATGGTGCTTGCAATTTTTTATTTTATAAAGTTCATTTGAAAACAAATATTAGCTGAAGTAAGATAGGTGACAAAATAACAATTGTGTAATAAAAATTGTGAAATGTGAGTAAAAGGATACATATTTGTGTCCATGCTTCCTAATGTCATTTGCCCCCTTCAAAAATTAAACTAGCATTGGACAACTAAACATGCTATATATCAAGTATGATATTAATAATAACTAATATAAAAAATTGCATTTAAGATGGTCATATTGCATGCTATAAAATATTCTATGTTGGTGAGCAATTATTGTATTACTATCCACGCCCAGATAGAAACATGCCCTGCTTGGAGTACCATGCATTGGCAAGGGACACCGAAATCTGAACTCGGAATTGTTGATTGATCCAGGGTATTGGTAAACGATATTTTTAAGAATCGGATTGTAATCTCAATATGATATTCTCATGTTTATATGTGCAAAAAGTGAAGTTTCCGATTAATCTTAAATCTGTATTTGTTGTTTTAAGCTATCAAGCCAGGATACCAAGCATGTGTTATCATGAAATTGTGATTATGTTTATTCGTCAGATTTTTGTTTTACATAGATTATGAATAGTATATAGTAATATAAAGTAAACCCAATAGGCTAATACTAATTTGGTGTCATTGTCCTGATCTGGTTATAAATACGTTACGTTTTTTATAACAAAATGGATGAATTCGGGACCAGTGTTTAAAGCCACACATAGACATTTTACCTATATTTTAAAACCCCCCAAAAAGTAATAAATATGACACTGTGCTATAAAAAATGAGATAGAGAAAATATTGTGGCTCAGAAATAAAGAAAAAAAAGAAAACATGATATGCCACGGCCGGGATTCGAACCTGCAAAATCAAGGTTGCAAGACTGATTCCCTAACCACTCTGCCACAGCCTCAGCTCAACTTTCACAATGCATTTTTAGTAATCATTCATAATTTCAGAAAAATGTTTTTCCTCTACACCACAATTATTAAATAGTAGTCAATAATCATGGTAATAATATTACAATACCAGGCCTGCCAACTGTCCCGCAATTTGCGTATTTGTCACGCATTTGCTGAAGAATTTGAAGTCGCGCCAGTTATTTTTGCGTGACAGAAAATTTTCCAAAAAGGATCATCTGCACAGCAAAAATACGAACGACGGGAAAAAACGTACGCATTTCGTTCGGACTTTTCACGCGAATTACGGATATGTCACGCATTTCGTTCGAAATTTTTTGTTTAACATTTCCAAGTCACTCATGTTAGGTGTTCCCAAGTTGACAGGCCTGCAATACATATCTGAGTAAATATTCTAAGCCAAATTCAGAATCAATGCTGTTAATCCAGTTTTCATTTTGAGAATCTACTTCCTGTCATGACTGTCAAAAAAACATGGCTTCCAAAACAAAATTCTTGCTTCCAAGTTTCAAAATGATATATATTCATGGATCAGCTAATTTTGGCACCTGAAGCCATCCTAATAGAAAGGTAAGACTATTTTCTTGAAAAGTGTTTCTTGAAATCCCCAATTTCGGCCTCTGAAGTGTAAGAAAGTCACTTTATACTGACGAGATGAATGAAATGTGCTGCTAAAATAATGTTAACTTTTCTTATACATGTAATTATGAGCTAGCAGTACGAGAAAACACTGAATCGGGCAGTGTCAACTGAATTAGATTTCTTCTTGTTATAAATTGACTTTCATCTAACACTATCATCAAGATTACCTATGTACAGCCTATTATAGCTGATTGCACACCTAGAGTCCATTTCACTGCTTCAGTTCGTCAGTAGAACGGCAAAAATAAGAAATTGGGAGACCATTGTGCAATAATATATAGAAAAGTATATTCATAATGTACATGAATGACATTTGTATATCTTGGATTGCTTCTAGTTTGGCTTATAAAGTGTGTGGCCTCTTATATTTGGATGTTTCTCTGCCATGTTATTTTCAATAAGATTAACATGGCTGAAATTCTTCAAATTACAAGACGGCACAGGCTTATTGCACAAAAAACTAAAAAATCTGAAATATACAAATGTCATTCATGTACATTATGAATATACTTTTCCATATATTATTGCACAATAGTCTCCCAATTTCTTATTTTTGCTGTTCTACTGACAAACTGAAGCAGTGAAATGGACTCTATATTGTATTTTTTTATTTATTTAAAAAAAAATTAAAATCAATGTAACATATATAGCGAGATCAATAGTGCAAGAAAACAGGAAAACAGTTCATTCATGGAACGAAGCATGAAACTTTCCACATATCATCAGAATACCATTCCCTTTGATTTAAGAGCCAGAGCCATTTTTGTGGTCCACTAGAATGGTCAAAAAATAGTAAGAACCCCCTCCCACCAAATCCCATGGGGGTGGGGAGATATAGGAATATTTTTTTCATAAAAAAATTTCTTTGAATATGGTCATACTACAGTTTCAGTGTGCTATTTTCATGGTAAAGAAATTTTGCAAACATAACAAGATGATTTATCATTGATTTCCATCATTGTTAAAGACTAATCATGGGCGACGCCCACTTTTCGTACCTTGAACATTTAGGTTATTAAATCTCTATCATGGGTTGAACAAATGAATGTAGTTCAGTTTTCTGGATAACACCAGATACCTTTTTGATATTAAGTGCTATAATCAATCGTAGCATTTGACTTTTTAAAGGCTTACACCATATCACAACCCTGTTTAGAAGAAGAAAGCAAGCAACAAATGTTCCAGATCTACAACATGTATCCACTATTCTATGTACATGTATGTCGAGTCTCTATTTTCTCCTGAAGAGAACCTATGCTACAGATACAAACTTCCAGAATTTAGATGATGATGTGCTTAAACAGTTTGATGAATGCTGTGCTGACCCAGTGCCTAAACAGTTAATGGTGTGCTGACCAACAGAATGTACCAGTGCAAGTGAACATTTAGGCTATTTAACCTCTTTCACGGTTTGAACCGGAACCAGAAGGGCCGCCACAGTCACAGCCTGCAGTCTCTAAATTCTAAAGAGAGCCTATACTACATATACAGCTGTTCAGAATCTAGATAATGAAGTGATAAACAGTTTGATGAAAGGTGTGCTGACCAACAGAATGTACCAGTCTTTAAGTTTTGGTTTCAGATTATTTGAATTGAAATACTGTGCCTTAACTAAGTGTGGGCTATCAGAGAGGGAAATTTCCCTCTTTATCTCCAGTCAATGAGCAATCTTATCACCTGGTTTTTTGTTTTTGACCTTGTCAATATGTTTGCTGAGTACCAGTTCAGTATATCATCAGAACTCAAAGTTGAAAAACGGATAGCTTTTGGAAAAGTAAAAAATTAGAGATATCTCACTTCCCATGAAATTGCAGCTGCCCTTTGACATGCTAGGACTATGTGTCTCATCCCACCATAAGAACATCCCACCATAAGTTGCATAAGTTGGTTCCAGACAATTATACCTATGTCAGTCCTCGCTTCACCCTCCCAATTGAGTTGGGAATCCATTACCACAAAGGCTGGGAAAATGATTTGGGTGCCAGTGTGAAAAACGTTGCCCAAGCTCCAGATGCATGTCAAATGCTAGTAAAATGGAGCTGCAAACAACAGTGCTCAACAAAAAGATGCAAGTGCTCTGGCTCTTAAATCAAAGGGAATGGTGTCCTGATGATATCTGAAAAATTGCAAATGAGGAGAGTATTTTTTTGTTGATTTTTTTTTAATATGATCTATATTCATTTTTAGTATGTTATTTTCAGTGTATAAAAACAATTTTTAAGATTGCATCCGTATTTCTCATGGATATTCATTATTAAAGCCTGACCAAGGGCGACGCCCACTTTATCAACATGTTAATATACAAGTTAATGAGTCTTCAATTATGAATAGGAAAATTACCTAATAAGGCTGATTAAGATTGATAAGATTAAGTCAGTTATCTATGTTAAGATGATAAATTCTTTAAGTAAGTCAATTGAAAGGCCACATATAATAATATATAATTCATAATTAATGATACATTATTTTGGCTTTTAAAGAGAGCACTTTGACTAATTGATACAAGTTACCTTATTAGGTATCTTAACTGCAGTTCAAATATCCTATTTTGTGCATTTAAGCACTTCAACACTCTATTATCATTATCACTGAGCTATGTGTCATGTCCATTACAACCCCTGCATTTTACTAGCATTTGGCTTGCATCTGAAGCTTGGGGCAATGTTTTCTACACTGGCACCCAAATCATTTTCCCAGCCTTTGCTGGTGTAGTGTCTGAACCTGTGGGAGCATGAGATAAGGGGAGAACATAGTCCTACCATGTCAAAGGGCAGCTGCAATTTCATGGGAAGTGAGATATTTCTAATTGTTTTTCCCAAAAGCTATCCATTTTAAAAACGGAAGGAGCATCCCACTTAATCAATCAAAAATTCGAGAAAATAAATATGGGAATATTTGACAGAACAGGAAAATCCGCCCACGGCCAAGAAAACAAAACTGGACATGAATATTCTAAAATATTTCCACGATTGAACAATGTGAACCAGATGACCAAGATTTGTATGGGATAAACATATTATCCTATAGTCGGTTCAGGATATTTGGATTATCCCTTGGCCAATACAATATATTTTCCCTCGGGACCTGCGGCCCTCGGGCAGATATATTATATTGGCCTCGGGATAATCCCAATATCCTGAACCTCATATAGGATAATCTCTATATCTTCCAACTTTTTTTGGGGATGGTGTTCAGCATTTGGTGTTCAACATTCAACATCTGTAGCAAATTCAGGTGGTGACATTTGCAGGTTTATGCCTTGTTTCTTCAAGTGGTTGCAAAATTCCTATTTTTTCAAGTTTGACCCCCAAATTTGCAAAATATGGCAGTTACTCATGATTTTTAATCATTTTCAAGTGGGTGATAATGGGGTTTTCAGTTTGGTGTAAGCTAAAATCTCAATTTAGTGCACCTGCTTGCTTCAATGTCAGCATATACTATTTTCGCTCAAATGTTCCATAAATGTGTAAATAGAGGGCACTCTATTTACTTGCAGGTCCTGAAGTGGATTGGTGGTCTCTTGGTGTGTGTTTGTACGAGTTCCTCACTGGAATACCCCCATTTAATGACCAGACTCCTGAGCTGGTTTTCCAGAACATTCTCAATAGGGGTAAATATACTTCATTATTTCATAATACTACTGTTTTCCCTTGGAAATTAAATCATATTTTCTATCATGAAATCATATTCATTCAGAAAAATCATATTCACCCTGGAAAAATCATATTCTGCAGAAAAAAATTGTATTGGGATCCAATTCACTGCACTCAAAACTTGAAGTGAAAAAACAATTTTGGTCGCCTATTATATATAAATCTAGCTCATTAAACCCTTGGTATTAGTCAATGGAGGCGGTATATGAATACCATATTCGTCACGGAAATAATTACACATTATATGCATAGAGTGTTTTGCAAGAAAGTATTATACCTATATGTGGCGATGTCGAGTTTTCACAAAACAAGAGAACAAATGTATAGTTAAAGAATTTATTTATAAGAGAAATCAGCTACTTACAGGTTTTGGTTCGTTCAAGCAACAAGGTTTTGAGGTTTCACTGCCAAAATTCCTCTTTTATATCTCAAATTTTGAGGTGGGCAAAGCTGAAATAAGAAGTCTTATCGAATAAAATATTTAAAGTCCCCGTCTAAAGTTTGAAAATATTTTTTTATCTTTCATTTACTATTTGTCAGGACTTAAAAAGTGATTTTAGAGATTTTTGAACAAAAAACGATTTCATTTCTCAAATATTCAAATTTCCCGCCATTTTTCAAAAAAAGTTGAAATTTCTTAATCATCAAATATTTCTTAATTCATTTCAAAAGAGATTATCTATTTAACACCAATGCAAAGATTGAACAAAGGACACAATATTTCAATAATAAAATGCCATATTTAATGGGCCAATTCAATGTTTTAGCATATCAAAAATATTTTGAAACATTAGTGATGTCACTAAGGTACCAAAAACTTTTTGAAAAAAATTGAAATTTTTTTTTCGATGTCAATCTTTTCTAAATATGTTAGACTTCATAAAAAACCAATGTTGATTGTCTAACCAGGTTAAAAGGAAGAATAAATTATGTTTTAGATATCATTGTACCATTGGTTTCTATGAGAACTAAAATTTTGAAATGCATTTTTCTCAGAACCATTTTTATGCACTGATAAGTTCATTTCTCGCTTATTTATGAACCGATTTTCTTAATTTTTTCGGCAAAAAACATGGGAGGATGAATGTTATAGATTGGTATGAATTGTGGCTAATAAGAAGATATGAGTGACCTCTTAAAGTTGGTTTTAAATAAATTCACAAATTTTGGAACAAAAAGTCTATCAAAAAACATTTTTTGAAATTAAAAAAAAAAGTTTCACATATCACACTTTGATAACATTGGGTAAGACTACAATATAAGCCAAAGTGGTTTAAACTTTATATGGGGCCTTTAAGAAATCAATACTAAAGTTGGCCAATGACACATGTGAAATTTTATAAAAAGTCATCAAGAAATAGTGATGATTTTCTACCTGCAAAGCTTGAATGTTTACCAAAAGTGTGAGAATTTGGTAGGTTTTGGTGAGAAAGGAATGTCAAGACAAAACCTTTGAGCAACGTCTTGTGAACTCTGGATTATAAATTTTGATTTAGATTAAATAGGTATTAACATTCATTAAGTATACAGCAATATCAATGTGTTTTGGTAAGTTGAACTCAAAGTCTTTAAAGTTATACTAAAACCATCATCAGAATCTCATTAGAATGCTAGTGATATTTCACTGAAGAACTTTTACATTTGATTATGTTATTTCATGCCAGACATGTGAGTTCAAAGATCATTAAAGCAAATATTAAGTAACATGATTTCACAACAAAATAGGATATAGAGAACTTCATAGAACTATAAAGTGGAGTCACTGTTTTTGATACCTCAAATATATTACTTTCCAACACACAGAGTTATAAATATAAGGGATTTATAAACACGCTATATAAGTGAGTTGTGAAATCTCTTTGATACCTCAAATATATTACTCATTCGAACACACAGAGTTATAAATATAAGGGACTTATAAACACACTATATACACAGCCAATATAATTCGGCGCCGTTTCGGCATCGAAAACATTCGGTGCTGTTCCGGCACCGTTTCGACACCGTTCCGGCACCGAAACCTTTGAACACCAAAATTTGCCACTGGACTACGGCACCGAAATTTGGCACCGAAACGGCGTCGAAAATCAGATAGCATTTTGGAAGTGTAAGTGAGTTGCATAATCTCTTTAATATTCTAAAATATATTACCTATACCAACAAACAGAGTTATAAATATAAGGGATTTATAAACATGCTATATAAGTGAGTTGCGAAATCTCTTTAATATTCTAAAATATATTACTTATTCCAACACGCAAAGTTATAAATATAAGGGATCCATCATTCATAAACACGCTATGTAAGTGAGTTTTGAAATCTCTTTAATATTCTAAAGTATATGCCTTATCCTAACAAACAAAGTGTTTGAATAATATTGAGAAGCTGTTTGTCTAACCACACTTGATAGGAATTATACTCAAAAGGAATCCAATATGGCTGCTCAGTTCAAATGACTGCAGTTTTTCTTAAAAATGATTAGATTTGGTTATTTTTGGGAAATAATGAACATGTCATTTTTTATCAAATTTGGACTAAATATAATAGGCTGACTGAGGGAATAGAATTTCTGCTAAAATATCCAATACGACACTCAATTCAAAATAATAAAATTTAACTGTATGCTTATATATGATGCTCAGGAAAGAAAGAAAATACTGTGTATGTATAGCTCCTGTACTTTGTTTGTTGTAAAACATGATGCCTTGGACACCTGCTTAAAAGACATTTTACTGGAAAAATATGAAAATGCTGTCAGGGTGACTGAAACCCCAAAAAACTAAATAACTCTCAACCATAGTGTTTTGGCTCTATGGTTAAAAAGTTGTTTGGTTTTATTTCTGTGGCAGTCACCTCTGACTGCATTTTTCGAGGTGGGCAGCTGTCCAAGGCATATCACCACTCAGGCGTTGTTTCCTTAACTTTGCATTCCCACTGTGCAGTCATGCAAATATTTGGAAACAACACCAAGTTCAACTGAATGACACCTTCAATGGAATCAAATGAATGAGTCCAGGTCTTAAATCCTTAATTCAACAACTATATGAAGTAAAATTATACAAGCACTGATTGAGTATTTTGTTCAAAACTGAATACAATATTGAGCAAAATACTCAATCGACCAGGCACCAGCCGATGAATTGCAGCAAGTGTGACCCAGGCATAAACTCTAGTCTAGTACAGCTGTGAGTTTTGTATGAGATGTGTTATGTCTATATGACCTAAAACCTAGTTATATGTTGTGTCTATGTGTATATGACCTGACACCAAGTAAGTACTTTTTGACAATCTTATCTTCAAGTATGATAAATGAGTTATTGCTATATACTCTCTTGTTAGTAAAGATCAGCATACACTCTGATCAAAACATTTGTGCATCAACTGAATTGTCTAAAGTTCTTCACATTAAAAACGTGGGTCCAATTGAGATCATGTTGCTATTCCCTGCCAGAGAGCTCTTACAATTCCATTTAATTGTACAGTTTCCAAAGGTTTCATTAGGATACAGAACATCAGACACTTCTTGTCTAAATTAAGTAACTAGAGAAAATATTTTCGAAAATAATTGCCCACATATAGGACTTTCACACTTAGTTGTAACTTCAGTTTCTTAATATAAACCCTTCCAATTCTTCAACTTTTTACGATAAATTAAGATCAATTTCAATCTGATTAGATCAAAATCAAAATTTGAAAAGAAAATTGAACAGAAAATGCATGTTGCTGACAATTCTTCTGTGTTAGTATGAGCACATATAAGAATGATAGGTAAAGTTCTGGTTGTGGTGATTTATGTCAACGTTAAAGTACATCCTTGGGACCAGTCATTTTAAAATTATTGAATCCTTCAATCAAAATCCTCTCCATTGGAGGAACTCGTCCTTGAAAGAACTGTTATTATAGTTCATAAAGATACAAATCATTTTTAAAATCTGTAAATATTAGATGATGATGCACAAAATTTTTGACCATAGGGTATATATTATCCCTTCACATATCAATGTCGACCAAAACTGAATCAAAGAAACCAACTGTTGAACTAGCGATTTATATATTAAGAATCACATTGGTATACAATATTTAAGATGGATTTCACAGGACTTTTGATATCAGTCGTACTGTGTTCATCTCTTTGTGAATGTGGAAATATTCTCGTTGTACCAGTGGATTTTGGCTATAACAGCAGAATGAGAAATGTGATAAAAATTGGAAGAATTATGTTGAATGCAGGGCACCAAATAACCTTCTTGCTGTCTGACCAGATTGAACACGATGCTTTGTATAAAATGGGCGAGACGAGTACTATGAAGGGGATCTGTTTGTGTGTGTAATGCTTCTACTTTTGGATACTGGTTAATCTGAATACACATGTGTCATGCCCATGGTCTGAATTTCCTTTTTTTAATATTATAGACTCTTCCGAATTTATTGATATTGTTCCAAATGGTGACTCGATCATTAATTTTGAAAATAAAATTTTTAATCCGCTCGAAATCAGAGATGATGATCCTGACGCCCCAGACTTTGATAACACAACCAAGGAATACATGGCTAAGAATGAATATGTCACACTTTCTGACTTCAATAATAATCTCAATTCCAAGAATAACATAGATATGTCTATTTTACACTGCAATATTCGTAGTTTGTCTTCAAATCATTGGAAATTGTCTAATCTACTTGCGTCTATCGATAAAAATATATCTGTCATTGCTCTCTCTGAAACTTGGCTGTATAAAGATCAAGAAGACAACTTTTCTGAATTTCTAAATTACCGAGGATTTTTCAACTCAAGAACAACTAGAGGAGGCGGTGTTGGTCTCCTTTTTCATAAATCTATTAATATCAAGGAACGATCTGATTTAAAATTTAACAATGTCAATTGTGATGTCATAACCATAGAGATAATTGTTGAAAATGTAAAGAATATTTTAATAACCTGTGTATATAAGCCACCAAATGTTGATCTAGAAGAATTCAACAATGACCTAGATGTATACCTATCTTTACTTTCAAGAGAAAACAACAAATTAAGCTACATTGCTGGAGATTTTAACATTGATCTTTTTAAATCTGTTGAACATGAAAATACTGAAAACTTTTACAACATTATGTCTTCATATAACTTCATGCCTGTAATATATAAAGCAACTCGAGTAACTTCTACTTCAGCCACTCTCATAGATAACATATTTACTAATGATACTAAAGTTGACTTATGTGGAATTATATATAATGACATATCAGATCACTTTCCAATATTTGCTGTTTCCAACAAACCTGTTAACAAAACAACATCAATGAAAAAGTCTATTAGAAAATATACTGATGAAAGCATCTTAAAATTTAAAGAAATCCTCTCTAATGAATCTTGGATTGATATTACAAATTTCAACGATGTTAATGAATCTTATAATAAATTTGAGGAAAAACTATCAGAATTTTATGATGAATGCTTCCCATTAAAACAGATCACAATTAAACTATACAATAATAATCAAAAACCTTGGATTACATCAGCAACACTTAAATCAATTAGACATAAAAGCAAACTATACAAGAAATATCTCAGGAATCCCACAGATCAAAATAAAAAACAATATAAATCTTATGCAAATCAACTAAAAAGTACAATTAAATTATCTGAAAAGCAATACTATAATAACAAATTTAAACTGAATCAAGGCAACATAAAGGCAAATTGGCAAATAATTAATGAGATACTCAAAAGAAAAAAGAAAAATAATAATATCCCTGACTTCTTCATTCAAAATAACGTGAAAATAACCAACAAACAGGAGATAGCTAATCATTTCAATAATTTTTTTGTAAAAGTTGGAGAAAACTTAGCTGCAAAAATTCCCAAGTCAGATAAAAAACCCTTAGATTTTATGCAAACATTAGGACAACAGGCTTCTTCAATCTTTTTAGACCCAGTTGATGTTAACGAACTACAAAAAATAATTTTTAATTTAAAACCTTCTGCTGCAGGTCATGATGATTTTAAACCTTTTATTATGAAAGAATGCGGTTTTGTACTATATCAGCCTCTTATGCATATTTTTAATTTATCCATTTCAAACGGAGTTTTTCCAGACCAACTTAAAATTGCAAAAGTTTTACCGATTTATAAAAAAGATGAAAAACATTTTTTCACCAATTATCGGCCAATATCTGTACTACCAGTTTTTTCAAAAATTTTGGAAAAACTAATGCATAAAAGAATAACAAAGTTTATAGATACCATTGACATTTTGTATACTAATCAATTTGGATTTAGGGAAAAAAGATCAACTTTCATGGGGGTATTAACATTTATTGAAAAGATCAGGAAATCTATTGATGATGGGGAATTTACAATAGGATTATTTATTGACTTTTCCAAAGCTTTCGATACAATAGATCATAACATACTATTTGATAAACTTCAATATTATGGTATACGTGGTGTTGCTCTTGACTGGATAAAAAGTTATTTTAAAAACAGATTCCAGCAAACTTTATATAAGGACACAATCTCTAATCGTGACTTGATCACTTGCGGTATTCCTCAAGGCTCAATTTTAGGACCTCTGTTTTTTATATTATATATTAATGATATATATCTTTCTTCCCCGACACTATTTTTCGTCTTATTCGCGGATGATACTAACTTACTGATTAAAGGCAAAAATCTAAATGACCTGACAGAAACTTTAAATATTGAACTGAAACATATTGAAGAATGGCTGGTCACAAACAAATTATCACTCAATGCTAATAAAACAAAATATATCATTTTTTCCTCAAGACAAAAAAGATTTAACGCAAATAATATTAAAATCTATCTTAATGACAAGCAACTTGAACAAGTTGATCATATAAACTTTCTTGGCATAATAATAGATAAACACTTGAACTGGAAACGGCATATTGCGTCTGTTAATGCAAAAATTTCTAGGACAATTGGTATTTTATATAGAGTAAAACAACTGTTGAATATCAGTGGTTTTATGAGCATCTATTATTCACTTATATATTCTCATCTTATATATGGCAATGTTATTTGGGGTGAAACATGTAGTTCATTAAATTCTCTATATCTTGTGCAAAAGAAATTCACCCGCATTGCAACAAACAGCGATTATAGAGCTCATTCCCTACCATTATTCAAACAGTTAAACCTTTTAAATATTTTTGACATACACAAACAACAGAAATGTTTATTTATGTATAAATGGATAAATAAGCTTGATAACTACCATAAAATTTTTCCTAACTTTTTCAAAATGGTCCAGGCGAGACATGAACATAATACTAGAAACAAGGATACTTATGACAAACCTAAGGTGCGGACGAACTATGGCATTTCAATGTTAACTTTCGCAGCACCAACAATTTGGAATCAATTACCAAACAAGATTCAATCTTCTCGAAGTGTTCCCATCATGAAAAGAGAGCTAAAAAAGTACTTTGTTAATAATGAATAATTGAATACCATTCTTATAGTTTATATTTTGGGCTGTATGACACACCTTTCACTAACCACCCATTATAAGCATTCGCACACAAACAGATCCCCCTCTGTTTCTATGTAGGTAATTCACTACCCTGTCGGGAATATACACATTACGTGTCACCCGCTCATTGTCTGTATTTTAATACATAGCTTACTGAATAAATAAATAATAATAAATAATATGAACAAAACATTCAATGTTATACATTTCAAGAAGCCACCTGTTGATGTATCCAAAGACATGAATTCTTTGAATCAGGATTTTATAAACAGTTTGATGGGTAATGCTGTGAATGCATTTGACAATGTACTACCAATATATTCGGATTTTATTTCCTTACCTCTGGAGGACAGAAGTATTTGGAAAAAATTTGCCAGGTCAAAGTTCGACTTGATAATAAGCGATGAGCGTATGTTTGTTTCAAGGGTTATAAGTGCAAGTTTCAATATTCCATTGATTCTCTATGAAAATTGGGGACCGATGATTTTTGATACAAATCTTGTACAAAGATTCAATCTTGCATATGTTCCTGCTTTCCTTCACCCATCCTCTGACATTATGTCTTTCTCAGAAAGAGTTTACAATGTTTGGGAGTACTATAAACTAAAAGAAGTGAACAGGAAAGTTTACAGTATATCTGTTGCAATATGTAAAGAATTGGGTTATGGAGATGCCTGTGATAACATAAACAATGCTGAAAAAACTGTCTCTCTGGTCTTTATGAACAGAAATGATGCACTTCATTACCCACTTCCCTTAATGCCACATGTTATATCTGTAGAAGGATTTTTCCTCGAAAACCCAAAGCCTTTAGATCGACACTATGCCAACATTATTGAGAAAGCTGGAAAACATGGGATAATTGTTGTGAGCTTTGGGTCATTGTTCCGTAGACTCTGGCCAGAACTTCGGACCACATTTGCCAAAGCATTTGCTGCAATGCCACAAACTGTGATTTGGAGTTACGAAGGCCCTACACCAGAAGGTCTTGGAAATAATACGATATTGAGTAAATGGATACCTCAAGAAAGCCTATTGAATCACCCTGCTACTAAACTATTTGTGACACAGTGTGGAGCTTCATCAAGCTTTCAAGCTTTGCATTACGCCCTCCCTGTAATTGGAGTACCATTCTTTTTTGATCAGCCTTTCTATTGCCAGAAACTCTCCCATAGAGTAAAATCTGGTCAAACTGTTTCTGTGGAAGGAATCACCATGGAGAAACTTCAACGAGCCATGAAGGAGGTTATAGAGAACAAAAAATACAAGGTGAATGCTGAAAGAGCTGCTGCTATATACCATGATCAACCCATACCACCAAAGGACAAACTTGTCTACTGGGCTGAATATGTAATACGCCATAAGGGTGCACCCCATTTACGATCCCAAGCTGCTAATGAACTGAATTTCTTCCAATATTATTTGCTCGACATTATAGCACTAGTGTGTTGTGTTTGCATTATCATTGGAACAGTTCTGGTAATTATAGCCAAGAAAGTCATTTGCTTCATATTCTCTTATCAGAAGGTCAAATATGATTAATAAACTATTCACACATAGCTAGGCAAGGTGTGTCCGATTCTAGACAATTAGAGGACAATATTTCATATAACTGCATTGCATTATATAACCAACAACTCACACAAGGGGTCATTTTAGATCCAAGTGAAACTAATGAAACTGATAAGCTTATAAACTTAGTTTTGTAAAAATCTGAACTGAATTTCTTCCAATACTATTTGCTCGACATCATAGCACTAGTGTGTTGTGTTTGCATTATAATTGGAACACTTCTGGTTATTATAGCCAAGAAAGTCATTCTTTTCTTAGTCTCTTATCAGAAGGACAAATATGATTAATAAAGTAATAATTGCTCGATATTAAAATCGATGGCTTTGAGGCACAAATCTGTCCTTTTGCAGGATAAACTGAACCATGAGTAATGACTTTTATATGTCAATTAGCTTTTGAAGTTTTAGTTTTTATCACTTGAGATGCTGAATGATGTAGGAATTGTTTAAGAAATTGGCACTTATCTCATAATTTTTTCACTACACACCTTTTGAGGTTCCAGCTACAGTATTGTTTGTTGAGAAATAGATATTGAATCCAACCATAGTTTGATCTTGATGATCATTGTGAATTATTCTGTTTTTTGGATTATGGCTATGGCTTGGGGAATGGTTGTTGGCCCTTTGAAATGCCTATGGACTTCAAGACCTAATTTTGTCTTTCCCGCATCATTTGAAAGTGATTATGCTCTATTTGTATGAGTACTTTTATCTACATATCTATTCTTGATGTTACACACTTAAACGTAACTTCATTCAGTGGTGGAGGGTGGCCCTCAAGGGAGGTACATGGGCTGACCAGGGTACTATCCTCTATTACTGAAATTATGATTAATATCTAACTATTCTGGATGTACAGTACCAATTTTGGGGAAGGTATAGAGTTAAATTTGTAATGTGTAACAATTTTTCTAGTTCTAACGGAACCAACCTTGGGGAAGGTACCCTTTATAAAGCTGATTTAATTCTCTGGTTTTTAAAGTATTTCTCTGTATATATATATACCAAGCTCAGGGAAGATATGTTATATTTCTTAGGTGCAACATTTTTTAATCCCGAATTTACGGATACTCAAATTTGATGTAGTTGTATAATATGGTAGAAATATGAAAGCCCGGTGGTGGTTCCACTACAGATTCAGAAATGCAGAATATAGAAATACCCCCACACTACACCCTTAAACAACAACAACATTATGATATATTTATTGTCATTTGATGGTACTTTTTTATGCTACGTTTTATTGACTTATGCTCATACTTTATATGTATATGTTAAACGTAAATGATCACAAATGGATGTACCAACCTTGGGGGAGGTACCCTCTATAACATTTGAAACTCACTGGACATTTTAAGTAACTATTCTGAATATACCAACCTTGGGAAGGTGTATTCTTCATATTCATACACAACTGTTTTAATCTGATATATTTTGTCCAAACGCCAATGCGGTTGCTTGACATTGGCAATTTATATGTATTAATAATGAATAAATAGCCTTTTTATAAAGGACAATAAATATATACATACATACATGAGTATTGACTATCAATTTCTAATTTTTCTTCAACATGTATTGTAATGACTTCAGTATGAATGAAATGTCCCTTTTTTATACCTATATGTTGGAGTTCTGGTCTTGGATTGTGATATTGGTTCTTGAATGATGGAGGAAAGGGTATTTAGACATTGTTTCTTTCCACGTGAGATCGTGGATTTGGGACATAATGTGTTTGTTTTTCTTATGACATACAACATATACGGTTTGCATAAGTCATGTATTTTGGGGCTTTAATCTTCAAGTGTGATAAACAAGTCATTGCTCTCTAGTTGTTACAACTGCTATATACTCTATTGGTAGCAAAAATCAGCATACCCTCTGGTCCAAAGAATTGTGCATCAACAGGAATTTCTAAAGTAAATATCATATATATTATAAATGGTATTATTCTTGCAATTGCAATTGAACATTTTATTATGAACTCGAAGAGACAATTGTAAATCCTTGCAGCTTAGTCTATTAATATAAAAATCAAATTTTAAAAGTTGTAAATACTAGATGATGATGCACATAATTTTTTGACCAGAGGGTATATGTATTATCTGTTCATATACCAATGTCAAGCAGAAGTGAATCAAAAAAATAATGTGTTGAACTAGTGAGTTATATGTTAAGAATTACAGTGATATACAATATTAAAAGATAGATTTCACTGGACTTTTGTTATCAGTCGTTTTGTGTTCATCTCTTTGTGAATGTGGAAATATTCTTGTTGTACCAGTATAAATGAATAAATTGCCTTTTTATAAAGGACAATAAATATATACATACATACATGAGTAGTGGCTATTAATTTCTAATTTTTCTTCAACATGTATTGTAATGACTTCAGTATGAATGAAATGTCCCTTTTTATACCTATACGTTGGAGTTCTGGTCTTGGATTGTTATATTGGTTCTTGAATGATGGAGGAAAGGGTATTTGGACATTGTTTCTTTTCACGTGAGATCGTGGGTTTGGAACATATAGTGTTTGTTTTTCTTATGACATACAACATATATGGTTTGTATAAGTCATGTATTTTGGGGCTTTAATCTTCAAGTGTGATAAACAAGTCATTGCTCTCTAGTTGTTACAACTGCTATATACTCTATTGGTAGCAAAAATCAGCATACCCTCTGGTCCAAAGAATTGTGCATCAACAGGAATTTCTAAAGTATATATCATATATATTATAAATGGTATTATTTTTGCAATTGAAGATTTTATTATGAATTGAAGAGACAATTGTAAATCCTTGCTGCTTAGTCTATTAAAATTAATATAAAAATCATTTTTTAAAGTTGTAAATAGTAGATGATGATGCACATATTTTTTTGGCCAGAGGGTATATGTGATATCTGTTCATATACCAATGTCAAGCAGAAGTGAATCAAAAAAATAATGTGTTGAACTTGTGAGTTATATGTTAAGAATTACAGTGATATACAATATTAAAAGATGGATTTCACAGGACTTTTGTTATCAGTCATTTTGTGTTCATCTCTTTGTGAATGTGGAAATATTCTCGTTGTACCAGTGGATTTTGGCTATAACAGCAGAATGAGAAATGTGATAAAAATTGGAAGAATTATGTTGAATGCAGGGCACCAAATAACCTTCTTGCTTTCTGACCAGATTGAACACGATGCTTTGTATAAAATGGGCGAGACGAGTACTATGAACAAAACATTCAATGTTATACATTTCAAGAAGCCACCTGTAGATGTATCCAAAGACATGAATTCTTTGAATCAGGATTTTATAAACAGTTTGATGGGTAATAGACAGGTTCCAATTTCAGAATATCTCAAGGGAAAGACTTTTTGAGGCATTTTTTAGAAAAAGCAACAGACCTATTTTTTCTGGATCAGTTTTCCATGCTGATAAAGATATTAAAAGATGACAGCTCAACAGGGTGGTCACGACACTGCATTTTAGCGTTTTTACCCCCCTGGGAAATTATCTTAGGGGGTACTATAATATTAGTTCATAACTCAAAGGATATATAAACTATTGTTCTGAGTTCTACAGCATACATTGTTAGTACAGAGATGAAAACTATCCTAAAGTTATAGGTTGATATCTTTGTTGGTTTCGGAAAAATACAATTAATTAGAAAAAATATGCAATTTTTGTCATTTTTTCTTGCTTATTTTATATTTGTAGCTTCAAGCAAAATATGATAACTTTAATAGTTCAAAGTAGTATTCTAACAACATTCCCAAGCTATGTTTGATATTGTAATACATCTATTATAGTGATGAAGTACTATTTTGTAATTTTAATATGACTTTATAATGCCCTACCCCTGGTAAATAGAATAAAGTTGGTGTGGTTTTCTTCTGGTTTTAACATTTTATTGACTTCTTAGTTGAAGATACAATCAATTCTGTCAGTTAACCATGAGTAGCTTTACAATGGTTAACTATTCCCATGAATAGAGGGTTGGGACCTCAAAAATACCAGAACTGTTAAGTGGCATCCTTGGGCATCCCTCTTCAGAGCATTTTCCTTATACTCCGATGAAATCTGCAGGGGATACTATAAGAAACCTATATATCTAAGATACTGATGAAGATACTGAATTCAAATTTTCAGGATTTGGTCCTGGTATGATAGGTAATCTGTATGACAAAAATGACAAAAAGAAAAAACTATGTTGCCATAGTAACAAGAATACCACACTATTTGTTTCCTAAGAAAGGTGTTTTGTCATTCTAAATATGTCTACAATGTGGGATGATTAGAATTATGGTAAAGTAATCTTTTCTATTGTTTTATTATTCTCTAAAACAGAAGTTGCTAAGGCACATAGATATATAGATCATAGAAAAAATGCTGGGATGATCGCTCTATTTGTCAGGAAATTAAAATGGAAACTGAAAAATGAGTTTCTTTCCACTGAATAGCAATTAATTTGGTAGACCATGGCTGACACGCACAAGAAAAAACGTTTATCAGTTCTATGTCATTGTGTTGTTATTTTTTATTTATCGTGGTCTGGGACTTATAACACCTAATGCCGAGTCTTCTCCAACTGCAAAGGAAGGCAAGATTTTAATAATGAACATTCATATATCTCAACAAATATGGCCTAAGACAATGATGAGGAAACTCTGAGGGAAAATTAGACGAAACATTAATGTGAGTGGTCTAAAAATAACACTAACATGTTTTGGAAAAGTTATGCTCTCGGGTTAATCAGTGCTCATTTAAGGATAATCTGAATCAGGTGAATTTTTTAACTTAATTGTACCCCTCCCCCAAAACCCCCAAATTTTGACGAAATTGTCGAAAAGTGGCAAACAACATTCATTAAAGTTCAATATGGCTATTTCGCTTCTATGTCATAAAGATATGATAGGATCTCAGGTCAATCAATAAATTTCACAAGTGACACTCTATCTTATGAAGAAAATACTATCGTATATTTGTAGACATGTCAAAAATTTGGTGGAAATAAATTGTGTCACTCCTGATTTGACCTGCAAATGTTCAGGTAAGTTATCACAAACAATTTCAGACAGTTATATCCTTGATTATGACTATTTCCTGACCATGAAGACAGGTATACAGGGATAATAAAGTCAATCGGACTCGGAGATATTTCACTAGCAATCAACCCATCAATATATTTTTCAAAGTTGTTGACCTCATTTTCACCAAAAATGCAATCATTTTAACAATGTTTAATGCATTACTATTCTTTATTTTAATATATCAAATAGCTCTTGAAACGAAAACTGAATTCCCCTAAGATTAGTGTTCCCCATGTTAATTCCCCTTTGAAAAAATTCATGCTATCCATTGGTTTCAGTTCATTTTGGTCATCCAAATTCAGTGTCTTTAAAGTCCCTGGAGCAATCCACTTTTCCTCTTAGGAAATAGAACATGTCTCAAAGCATATTCTAATTATGCATTCAACAATATAATTAAAGGTTGCATCTTTGGTAAAAACTAGGTCATCATTTTTAGTAAAAAGTATGTTGATTGGGCCATTCCCTTTAATATCACTTAGGTCTGATTAATCATTATATTTACTTTTCTTGAAGATAATGAATAGATCTAAAAGATATTCCTATGTTCATGGTCAGAAAATATTCAAAATTCAAGTTAGAATTGACCTTTTTCCATATAAATGAAAAATAGATAACATCATGGGTATTGGTAGAGCTTGGGTAGGGCTAGAATACATGTAAATGTATTGCCAGAGTCACTTAATTTCTTGATTTAAGAAGTAATTCCATTTGGATCAACTTAAAACATCATTGAAATGTAACTTTATGATCTTATTGACATGTGGATTGTGATTTCACATTAAAATTGTGATCCTTGGAAGAGTAAATGAACTTTTTAAGGTTTTTCAGCATTGTGTCAATGGGGATTTAGCCCGACCTTTTTTAGACAACCAGTAAATCATTAGAATGGTAAATTACAGTGCAAATCAAAGTTGTTTTGATAGAGAATTACTCACAGAATTCAAATATGCCATCAGATGGAAGAAAACATTAGTTTTTATTAATTGTTAAAAATGCAGATCTCCTAAAATCTCATTAAAAACAAGACCTTAACAAGATTTCAAAGCTATATGGAAAAAGGACCATTGTCTGAAGTTGTTTGCGATAACCTACATGCTCCTTTATAACATTATTATGTAAATACTATCAAATGCTTTAGTCATGACAGTTGAAGTAAACTGAAGTCTTGGTATTTAAATGCAGAATCAGATCTATGTTGAGTAAACAAAATTGAAAGCAACATGTACTACAGTTGACAGTACAGTGTGATGCAACATCGGTTGGAAAGTCATCTTTGGTTAATAAAAAAGATTCTTAGCTACTTTTCTAATATCTGGCTGTGATGCATCATGGCTTAATGAGGACTCTGCTATATGGTCAGATGATGAGAACTAACAGTTTACTTTATGTCAATGTCCTCTCTAGTATGTGATTACGCTAGATTTCATTATGATACATGTACTAAATTGAAAACTTACATATAAAATATCTTAAATCCTATATTCTAAATGAATTAGAATGTCACTTAACATTTGATGATGGTATGAATTTATTGATTTGGTGTCTATCAATACATGTTTCTAACTTAATGCTGCAAAATGATTAAATTCACCACATCCACTTTCTTCAATTTTCTAGGGGTAGGGCACTATAAAGTCATATTAAAATTACAAAATAGTACTTCATAACTAAAATAGATGTATTACAATATCCCATATAGCCTGGAAATGTTTTTAGAATACAATTATGAGCTGTTAAAGCTGACATATTTTGCTTGAAGCTACAAATATAAAATTGGCAAGACAAAAATTGCATATCCTTTTCCTGTTTATTGTATTTTTTCTGAGACCAATAAGGGTATCAACCTTTTAGGATAGTTTTCATATTTGTACTAGCAATGTATGGTGTATAACTCAGAACAATAGCTCATATATCCTTTGAGTTATGAACTAGTTTCATAGTACCCCCTAGAATATTTTCCTAGGGGGGTAAACATGCCAAAATTCAGTGTCGTGACCACCCCGTTGAGCTGTCATCTTTTAATATCTTTATCAGCATGAAAAACTGATCGAGTAAAAATAGGTCTGTTGCTTTTTCTAAAAAATGCCTCATAAACTTGAATTATTAGAATTGGAACCTGTCTATAATGCTGTGAATGCATTTGACAATGTACTACCAATATATTTGGATATTATTTCCTTACCTCTGGAGGACAGAAGTATTTGGAAAAAGTTTGCCAGGTCAAAGTTCGACTTGATAATAAGCGATGGGCGTATGTTCGTTTCAAGTGTTGTAAGTGCAAGTTTCAATATTCCATTGATTCTTTATGAAAACTGGGGACCAATGAGTTTTGATGCAAATCTTGTACAAAGATTCAATCTTGCATATGTTCCTGCTTTCCTTCACCCATCCTCTGACATTATGTCTTTCTCAGAAAGAGTTTACAATGTTTGGGAGTACTATAAACTAAAAGAAGTGAACAGGAAAGTTAACAGTATATCTGTTGCAATATGTAAAGAATTGGGTTATGGAGATGCCTGTGATAACATAAACAATGCTGAAAAAACTGTCTCTCTGGTCTTTATGAACAGAAATGATGCACTTCATTACCCACTTCCCTTAATGCCACATGTTATATCTGTAGAAGGATTTTTCCTAGAAAACCCAACGCCTTTAGATCAACACTATGCCAACATTATTGAGAAAGCTGGAAAACATGGGCTAATTGTTGCGAGCTTTGGGTCATTGTTCCGTAGACTCTGGCCAGAACTTCGAACCACATTTGCCAAAGCATTTGCTGCAATGCCACAAACTGTGATTTGGAGTTACGAAGGCCCTACACCAGAAGGTCTTGGAAATAATACGATATTGAGTAAATGGATACCTCAAGAAAGCCTATTGAGTCAACCTGCTACTAAACTATTTGTGACACAGTGTGGAGCTTCATCCAGCTTTCAAGCTTTGCATTACGCCCTCCCTGTGATTGGAGTACCATTCTTTTTTGATCAGCCTTTCTATTGCCAGAAACTCTCCCATAGAGTAAAATCTGGTCAAACTGTTTCTGTGGAAGGAATCACCAGTGAGAAACTTCAACGAGCCATGAAGGAGGTTATAGAGAACAAAAAATACAAGAAAACGCTGACAAAGCTGCTGCTATATACCATGATCAATCCATACCACCAAATGACAAACTTGTCTACTGGGCTGAATATGTAATACGCCACAAGGGTGCACCCCATTTACGATCCCAAGCTGCTAATGAACTGAATTTCTTCAAATATTATTTGCTCGACATTATAGCACTAGTGTGTTGTGTTTGCATTATCATTGGAACAGTTCTGGTAATTACAGCCAAGAAAGTCATTTGCTTCATATTCTCTTATCAGAAGGACAAATATGATTAATAAAGTATTTGCACATAGCTAGGCAAGGTGTGTCCGATTCTAGACAATTAGAGGACAATATTTCATATAACTGCATTGCATTATATAACCAACAACTCACACAAGGGGTCATTTTAGATCCAAGTGAAACTAATGAAACTGATAAGCTTATAAACTTAGTTTTGTAAAAATCTGAACTGAATTTCTTCAAATACTATTTGCTCGACATCATAGCACTAGTGTGTTGTGTTTGCATTATAATTGGAACACTTCTGGTTATTATAGCCAAGAAAGTCATTCTTTTCTTAGTCTCTTATCAGAAGGACAAATATGATTAATAAAGTAATAATTGCTCGATATTAAAATCGATGGCTTTGAGGCACAAATCTGTCCTTTTGCAGGATAAACTGAACCATGAGTAATGACTTTTATATGTCAATTAGCTTTTGAAGTTTTAGTTTTTATCACTTGAGATGCTGAGTGATGTAGGAATTGTTTAAGAAATTGGCACTTATCTCATAATTTTTTCACTACACACCTTTTGAGGTTCCAGCTACAGTATTGTTTGTTGAGAAATAGATATGGAATCAAACCATAGTTTGATCTTGATGATCATTGTGAATTATTCTGTTTTTTGGATTATGGCTATGGCTTGTTGTTGGCCCTTTGAAATGCCTATGGACTACAAGACCTAATTTTGTCTTTCCCGCATCATTTGAAAGTGATTATGCTCTATTTGTATGAGTACTTTTATCTACATATCTATTCTTGATGTTACACACTTAAACGTAACTTCATTCAGTGGTGGAGGGTGGCCCTCAAGGGAGGTACATGGGCTGACCAGGGTACTATCCTCTATTACTGAAATTATGATTAATATCTAACTATTCTGGATGTACAGTACCAATTTTGGGGAAGGTATAGAGTTAAATTTGTAATGTGTAACATATTTTTTAGTTCTAACGGAACCAACCTTGGGGAAGGTACCCTTTATAAAGCTGATTTAATTCTCTGGTTTTTAAAGTATTTCTCTGTATATATATACCAAGCTCAGGGAAGATATGTTATATTTCTTAGGTGCAACATTTTTTAATCCCGAATTTACGGATACTCAAATTTGATGTAGTTGTATAATATGGTAGAAATATGAAAGTCCGGTGGTGGTTCCACTACAGATTCAGAAATGCAGAATATAGAAATACCCCCACACTACACCCTTAAACAACAACAACATTATGATATATTTATTGTCATTTGATGGTACTTTTTTATGCTACGTTTTATTGACTTATGCTCATACTTTATATGTATATGTTAAACGTAAATGATCACAAATGGATGTACCAACCTTGGGGAAGGTACCCTCTATAACATTTGAAACTCACTGGACATTTTAAGTAACTATTCTGAATATACCAACCTTGGGAAGGTGTATTCTTCATATTCATACACAACTGTTTTAATCTGATATATTTTGTCCAAACGGCAATGCGGTTGCTTGACATTGGCAATTTATATGTATTAATAATGAATAAATAGCCTTTTTATAAAGGACAATAAATATATACATACATACATGAGTATTGACTATCAATTTCTAATTTTTCTTCAACATGTATTGTTATGACTTCAGTATGAATGAAATGTCCCTTTTTTATACCTATATGTTGGAGTTCTGGTCTTGGATTGTTATATTGGTTCTTGAATGATGGAGGAAAGGGTATTTAGACATTGTTTCTTTTCACGTGAGATCGTGGGTTTGGAACATATAGTGTTTGTTTTTCTTATGACATATGGTTTGCATAAGACATGTATTTTGGGGCTTTAATCTTCAAGTGTGATAAACAAGTCATTGCTCTCTAGTTGTTACAACTGCTATTTACTCTATTGGTAGCAAAAATCAGCATACCCTCTGGTCCAAAAAATTGTGCATCAACAGGAATTTCTAAAGTAAATATCATATATATTATAAATGGTATTATTTTTGCAATTGCAATTAAAGATTTTATTATGAATTAATTCGAAGAGACAATTGTAAATCCTTGCTGCTTAGTCTATTAAAATTAATATAAAAATCATTTTTTAAAGTTGTAAATAGTAGATGATGATGCACATATTTTTTTGACCAGATGGTATATGTGATATCTGTTCATATACCAATGTCAAGCAGAAGTGAATCAAAAAAATAATGTGTTGAACTTGTGAGTTATATGTTAAGAATTACAGTGATATACAATATTAAAAGATGGATTTCACAGGACTTTTGTTATCAGTCATTTTGTGTTCATCTCTTTGTGAATGTGGAAATATTCTCGTTGTACCAGTGGATTTTGGCTATAACAGCAGAATGAGAAATGTGATAAAAATTGGAAGAATTATGTTGAATGCAGGGCACCAAGTAACCTTCTTGCTTTCTGACCAGATTGAACACGATGCTTTGTATAAAATAGGCGAGACAAGTTATATGAACAAAACATTCAATGTTATACATTTCAAGAAGCCACCTGTAGATGTATCCAAAGACATGAATTCTTTGAATCAGGATTTTATAAACAGTTTGATGGGGAATGCTGTGAATGCATTTGACAATGTACTACCAATATATTCTGATTTTATTTCCTTACCTCTGGAGGACAGAAGTATTTGGAAAAAGTTTGCCAGGTCAAAGTTCGACTTGATAATAAGCGATGGGCGTATGTTCGTTTCAAGTGTTGTAAGTGCAAGTTTCAATATTCCATTGATTCTTTATGAAATCTGGGGACCAATGAGTTTTGATGCAAATCTTGTACAAAGATTCAATCTTGCATATGTTCCTGCTTTCCTTCACCCATCCTCAGACATTATGTCTTTCTCAGAAAGAATTTACAATGTTTGGGAGTACTATAAACTTCAAAAAGTGAACAGGAAAGCTTACAGTATATCTGTTGCAATATGTAAAGAATTGGGTTATGGAGATGCCTGTGATAACATAAACAATGCTGAAAAAACTGTCTCTCTGGTCTTTATGAACAGAAATGATGCACTTCATTACCCACTTCCCTTAATGCCACATGTTATATCTGTAGAAGGATTTTTCCTAGAAAACCCAAAGCCTTTAGATCAACACTATGCCAACATTATTGAGAAAGCTGGAAAACATGGGATAATTGTTGCGAGCTTTGGGTCATTGTTCCGTAGACTCTGGCCAGAACTTCGAACCACATTTGCCAAAGCATTTGGTGCAATGCCACAAACTGTGATTTGGAGTTACGAAGGCGTTGCACCAGAAGGTCTTGGAAATAATACGATATTGAGTAAATGGATACCTCAAGAAAGCCTATTGAATCACCCTGCTACTAAACTATTTGTGACACAGTGTGGAGCTTCATCCAGCTTTCAAGCTTTGCATTACGCCCTCCCTGTGATTGGAGTACCATTCTTTTTTGATCAGCCTTTCTATTGCCAGAAACTCTCCCATAGAGTAAAATCTGGTCAAACTGTTTCTTTGGAAGGAATCACCAGCGAGAAACTTCAACGAGCCATGAAGGAGGTTATAGAGAATAAAAAATACAAGGAAAATGCTGACAAAGCTGCTGCTATATACCATGATCAACCCATACCACCAAAGGACAAACTTGTCTACTGGGCTGAATATGTAATACGCCACAAGGGTGCACCCCATTTACGATCCCAAGCTGCTAATGAACTGAATTTCTTCCAATACTATTTGCTCGACATCATAGCACTGGTGTGTTGTGTTTGCATTATCATTGGAACAGTTCTGGTAATTATAACCAAGAAAGTCATTCTTTTCATAGTCTCTTACCAGAAGGACAAATATGATTAATAAAGTAATATTTACTAGACATTAAAATTGATGGTTTTGAGGCACAAATCTCCTTTTGCAGGATAGACTGAACCATGAGTAATGACTTTTATATGCCAATTAGCTTTTGAAGTTTCAGGTTTTATCACTTGAGATGTTGAATGATGTAGGAATTGTTTAAGAAATTGGCACTTAACTCATATTTTTTCACTACACACCTTTTGAGGTTCCAGCTACAGTATTGATTGTTGAGAAATATAAATTGAAACCAGCCATAGTTTCTTGATGACCATTGTGAATTATTGTGTTTTATGGATTATGGCCACGGCTTGGGGAATTGTTGTTGGCCCTTTGAAATTCCCATGAACTCCGTGGCTGGATTTTGTCTTTCCCACGTCATTTGAGAGTGATTATGCTCTATTTGTATGAATACTTGTATCTACAGTTCTATTTTTGATGTTACACACTTAAATGTAACTTCATTCAGTGGTGGAGGGTGGCCCTCAAGGAGGTACATGGGCCGCCCAGGGGACTATCCTCTATTACTGAAATCCTGATTAATATCTATCTATTCTGGATGTACAGTACCAACTTTGGGGAAGGTTCAGAGTTTAATGTGTAATGTGTAACCATTTTTTCCACTTCTAACCGAACCAACCTTGGGGAAGGTACCCTTTATAAAGCTGATTTAATTCTCTGGTTTCTAAAGTATTTCTCTGTATATACCAAGCTCAGGGGTTTCATATTTCTACGATATTATACAACTACATAAAATTTGAGTATCCTTAAAGCGGCATTAAAAAACGTTGTACCTGTATATTATTTCTTAGGTACAACGTTTTTTAATGCGGACTTTAAGGATACTCAAATTTGATGTAGTTGTATAATATTGTAGAAATATGAAACCCTGATGGTGGTTCAACTACAGATTCAGAAATGCAGGATATAGAAATACCCCAACCCTACACCCTAAATCAATGACATTATGATATATTATTGTCATTTGATGGTACTTTTTATTGACTTATGCTCATACTTTATATGTGTATGTTATACGTAAATGATCACAAATGGATGTACCAGCCTTGGGGAAGGTACCCTCTATAACATTTGAAACTCACTGGACTTTTTAAGTATTTATTCTGAATATACCAACCTTGGGGAAGGTGTATTCTTCATATTCATACACAACTGTTTAATCTGATATATTTTGTCCAAACGGCAACGCAGTGGCTTGAAGTCGGCAATTTATATGGATTAGAATTTGTTTGGTGCTTGTTTGTTAGATTGTTTGTACATATTAATCTTTTTATAATTGCATGAATAAATCACCTTTTTTGTAAAGGACAATAAATATATACATACATACATGAGTATTGGCTATCAATTTCTAATTTTTCTTCAACATGTATTGTAATGACTTCAGTATGATTGAAATGTCCCTTTTTTATACCTATACGTTGGTGTTCTGGTCTTGGATTGTGATATTGGTTCTTGAATGATGGAGGAAAGGGTATTTGGACATTGTTTCTTTTCACGTGAGATCGTGGGTTTGGAACATATAGTGTTTGTTTTTCTTATGACATACAACATATATGGTTTACAATTAGCGTTTGCCATTCATCGTATCTAAAAAAGGTAAGTTTTTAAAGGTTTTTTGTTTTTTATAGAAATCAAAAATTAATTTAAAAAAAATCATAACCATCGGATATCACTTTTGACACCCTTATATCACCTTTTAAAAGGTTTGAATGGTTTCAAAGTGATATTTGATGGTTTCAAAAGTGATATTCAATGGTTTGGGGATTTTTTGCTGAAATATGATATCCTGATCCATATATCAAATTTATCTTCACGTGATATTCGATCTATATCCTTCTAACCATGGGATAATATGCAATATTAGGCAAGCTGGTAATGATATGAATAAAACAGGTCTTGGCAAATAACAGATGCCCTGACTTGGATACCCTGTATTTAGTCTTTAGTATACACTTTATTTGTGAGTTCTGTATGAGATACATATGTTATGTCAATGTGACCTAACACCTCATAAATAATGTATTTTGGGGCTTTATTCTTCAAGTGTGATAAACAAGTCATTGCTCTCTAGTTGTTACAACTGCTATATACTCTATTGGTAGCAAAGATCAGCATACCCTCTGGTCCAAAGAATTGTGCATCAGCAGGAATTTCTAAAGTAAATATCATATACATGTATATTATAAATGGTATTATTTTTGCAATTGCAATTGAAGATTTTATTATGAATTGAAGAGACAATTGTAAATCCTTGCTGCTTAGTCTATTAAAATTAATATAAAAATCATTTTTTAAAAGTTGTAAATAGTAGATGATGATGCACATAATTTTTTGACCAGAGGGTATATGTGTTATTTGTTCATATACCAATGTCAAGCACAAGTGAATCAAAAATAATGTGTTGAACTAGTGAGTTATATGTTAAGAATTACAGTGATATACAGTATTAAAAGATGGATTTCACAGGACTTTTGTTATCAGTCATTTTGTGTTCATCTCTTTGTGAATGTGGAAATATTCTCGTTGTACCAGTGGATTTCGGCTATAATAGCAGAATGAGGAATACAATAAATATTGGACGAATTATGATGAATGCTGGTCATGAAGTAAGCCTCTTGCTCTCTGATCAGATTGAACATGATGCTTTGTTTAAATTAGGTGAGACAAATAATATGAACAAAACATTTAATATCTTACATTTCAAGAAGCCACCTGTTGATCCATCCAAGGACATAAATACTTTGAATCAGGATCATGTTGTCAGCTTAATAGGGGATGCTTTGGATGCCTTTGACACTGTACTACCTATATATTTTGATTTAATTTCCCATCCTCTGAAAGACAAAACTGTTTGGAAAAAGATTGCGAGTGCAAAGTTTGACTTGATAATAAGCGATGAGCTTATGATGGTGTCAAGGATTATAGCTGCAACTTTCAATATTCCATTGATTCTTTATGAAAACTGGGGACCAATGAGTTTTGATGCAAATCTTGTACAAAGATTTAATCTTGCATATGTTTCTGCTTATGTTGAACCATACTCGGACATTTTGTCTTTCTCAGAAAGAGTCTTCAATGTTTGGGACTATTTTAAACTTCAAAATGTGAACAGGAAATTGTTCAGTAAATCTTTTGAGATATGTAAAGAACTGGATTATGGAGATGCCTGTGATTACATAGAGAATGCTGACAAAATTGCCTCTCTGGTCTTTATGAACAGAAATGATGCACTTCATTACCCACTTCCCTTAATGCCACATGTTATATCTGTAGAAGGATTTTTCCTCGAAAACCCAAAGCCTTTAGATCGACACTATGCCAACATTATTGAGAAAGCTGGAAAACATGG